>PVJO010010927.1:0-62137 GCA_004026905.1 Hystrix cristata | reverse complement strand
TTCTTGGTTAAAAAATAAAAAAAAGAACATAAAAAAACCCAATAAATCAGTGGTTCATTGAAAATGTAATACTCAGAATAATAGAATAGCTAGAAATTTGACCAAGCATGAAGAAGCCAAAGGCTTCCAATGCACTGTGCATTAACCATCAATACATATATTGGTAGAAGATAATTTTGACACATACATCAAAGGAAGGGCAGATCAAGCTCAAAAAGCCTTAGCTAATCAGAATAAGTAAATCCATTTCAAGGTGATGTTTACTTTATAGGAAAAATCAAATTCTCCTAGGTGTTCGGGAGTCTAGGGTATGTCTGGCTCAGCATTCATACAAAGGAGGCATGCAAACACATTGTTTGCTAAATAGAATTGAAATTCTGGTTAAAGTTCTGTACTGCTGTGAACCTTACTTCTTGGTTCTTGATTATTTTCCAGATATAGCAAAGCAACTTTCAGATGAATCCACGCAGGGACAGCAGGTAAGTTTCCCACACAAATTTTCACGTTCTCCTGACAGAATAAGCAGAGTGTTGAGGTAATTCAGTGGTGCCTCAGTTCAACAATTTAATTCTTTCCACAATTCTGGTTAAATAATTTGTTCCATGATTCTAGTTGCAGCTGAATTGCAATTTGTGAACTGAGGCACCACTGTTCATGTGTTCTTTTATTCATCAAACTCCAGTATGTACTGAGCACCTACATATGGAAGTACCGTGGTGGTAAATACAGAGATGAAGGGGGTAGTGTCTCCAGTCTTGAAGAAAAGACAGACAAGGAAATTTTTTACAAGGAGACAAGAATGAGAAGATTGCTTCCAGTCTGTGGGGGAGCAGGTGAAGAGATGGGGAAAGCTTGTGGAAACAGTAATGGTTAACACTTCAATCCTGCCTCTTAATCCTGTTCAATCTCACCAGTTAGATGCTGGGGAGGTGAGAGCACAGGGTGGCATGAAGGTTGGACATGTATCTGTGGTGGAATTCTTCTCACAAAATCATGAGAATGGGAGAAAGGAAATCCTTCTAAGAATGAGAACTAACAGCAAGCAAGACTCCATCTCTCTTTGGGACTCCCTCTCCTTCATCTCTCTCCTCCTTGTCCCCTCTCAACTCTGCTCGTCTCTCTCCATGGGCTTTGTTCTCTTCTGCACAACTTGGATTCCTCCATGCAGTAAGGAAAGATGGTTGTCAGTAGTTCTAATCTAACATCATTCCAACCTGGAATCACCAACTGAAAGGGGTAATGTTGTTCTCCTAGAGTTCAGTAAAAATTCCAGAGAAGAAACCTGGCCCTGTGTGGATCAGTGACTTTCTCTTAGATCAGTTACTGCTGCCAAATGTGCCAAAATCTAACAGTGGCCAGAGCCAAGGCAGAAGCCTGCCCCAATGGTGTCAAAGAGGTAATGTTGTGGTCGGGAGCTCCATTAGGACACGTGGAGTGGAGAGGGGACACTTCCTCAAAGGAGAAGTTGGTGTCATAACTAGAAAACCAGAGAAAGACATTGGGAAGAAAAAGCAGCAACAACAAAATCAAATAATAACAAACAATTAGATGTCTACTTTATAAGAGAACCTGATCTATTAAAAGTGAATTGCTTGACTCTGGATTCTCTTAAGGAAATCCTTTAAGTCAATGTTTCTGAGCATTTCCTAGCTTCATAAAACACCTAGTGTTTTGGTTACTTTTCTCATTGCTGAGACAAAATACCTGACACTGAGAGTTAGAGGATGAGAGGTTTATTTACCTCACAGTTTGTAGAGGTTTCAGTTCATAGTTGGTTGGTCCCAAGGCAGGATGGCAAGGTAGAGGGGCATCACAGAGGAGAAAAAGTTCATGGTAGGCAGAAGACACAAAAGTCAGCAAGCGACAAAGTGACAAGCCTCTTTTTGTCCCTTATATCTTATCCAGGCTACCAGCCCTTAGGGCAGATAGTACTTAAACAGTCCTGGTGCCCTTAATCCTAGCATTGCACCATGAGTCAATCCCAGCGTTACATACTCTAGATCCAGCCACCTTTGAAAAGCCCACCTACAGTCACATGAGGCTTCGGGGGGACATCTGGACACAAGCTATAACATGTGGGGTCCTAGGGTAGACTAAGCTGACTCTAGAAGGAAGTGAGTAATCCAGAGTTTAGTTCCAGTGTCTTTCCTATGAGCCAAGACAGCCAATGTTTTGACCTATCTACTACTCAATAGTTAGGCGGACCTGCTTTATATTATATTTGTCCTTAAACTTCTTTAACTCCGTTATCGTGGTATAGAGATAAAGAACAGTGTCTTAGTATATTGAAGCTGCCATAGCAAAAATGTTATGAATTGTGTGGCTTATAAACCAAAGTTTACAAAGGTTTACAGTTCAAAAGGCAGGAAGTCCAGGGTGAAGGCACTAACAGATTTGGTGTCTGCTAAGGGCCCACTTCCTGGTTCGTAGATGGTGTCTTTTCACTGCACACTTGCACAGTGGGAGGAGCAAGGCAGCTTGCTGGGGCTCTTTCTGGGGCATTAATCACATTCATGAAGTCTCTGCCCCTATAATCTAATCATCTCCTTAAGGCTCCACCTCTTTGTACAATTGCGCTGGGGACTAGGTTTCATCACATGAATTTTGAGGGGCTACTAATATTCAGACCACACCAGAGGGAGAGGAACAGGGGGAGGATAATGGTGTCTAATCATTTCCTGTAGGTGAACAGGCTTCTCATTGGTTCAGGGAATATGGCAAGAGTCACTCTCCTACAGTTGTGATGTTTGGAAGCCCAGAGAAAATACTAGGGTCAGGTTCTGAGAAAATACTGTGGGCAAAGCCAGGGGAGCATATTCCAAAAGACTGAGCACTAACAAGTGAGGGACAGGTCAGCGAAGCTTGTAGCTGGGCAGGATGAAGTTAAGTATCACTGTGCTCATCAAGCTGAAGGCAGCAGCCCAATTATTATCAGCAGCAGATATTTCTTCCTGCTACTGTACTTATGTATGTACTTGGAAACATGTTGCAGGGGTGAGCTGAATGCACTGAAAAGACTGGGAACAGAATGGACATATGGTAGATTTTTGTAATTTTCATAAAAAGGAAATAAGCACTTTAGACAAATGATGCTCTTTTATAAACCTCTTATCTCCTTTTCTCCCCTCCCTTTCTTGCTCCTTGCTTAACACACAGACACACAGACACACACACACACACATATGTTAATGCATGCTGAGCTTCCATTCTTACAGTGGAAATTTATGGAGACTGGCTAAGACTTACTGACAAGGAAATCTAGAAAGAAGACATATAGAACTAAAGGAACTGTCTTACCTATACCAACTCTTCCAATTTACTGAAAAGAAAACCAAGGCACAGATATGGAGGTGCCCTGTCCACTTCCTGGACCAGAAAGGCAGAGCTAGGCTGGGCTACTGAGACCCTACACCATGCAGCACACTGCTTCTGGGTGTGGGGTTCTTCTATGTCTGGAGAGTGGACGATGCATGTCCAAAGTGCAAGAAGACAAGCTCAGGCTCAAATTCCAACTACCCTGGCTATGTGGGCCCTGGACTGGTTACCTCTAAACTCGGTTTTTCTATGTGTGATAGAAGAGTGTGTATCTTTTAATGTCATGAGAATTAAATTTGTTCATGTAGAAGTCGACATCACATTAGTAGAATGGTATATAAAAAAGAAGCCTCAGTTATGAATGTAGAGGCAAGAAATCTAAATAAGTTATTAGAGAATAGAATGTGGCATGTGCCCCAGGAGGAATGCACTATGACAAAGCCGATTTGATTTCAGGAATGCAAGGGTGGTTCAACATCAGAGCAAATAATCGTTATATCAACAACTGAGAGGAAAAATCGATCCTACCAGTGGATGCCTAAAGCAGCATTTTCAAATGGGGTAATATTTATTAACATTTCTTGCCTGGTGCCTAATACATAGTGGGTGCTCCAGCAAGGGTAGCTAATTATTATCAACCACAGAACCAGAGTTAACACCATCAGGTTACGCAAAGACACTGGCTTCTATGAAGAGGGCACATGTTCCTTGCACTAATTTCTGAGCTGGGCTTCTAATAAAAGCCAATACAATCAACCATGTTGAGAAAAGAAATATGCTGATTTTTTTAGTTTCATCTGATTCCCTCCCACCTGCCCCTCAAGCCAGAAGTTATTTTTAACTTTCTTAAGATGATGATCCTTCATATGTAAAGTAAAAATGATAATGTATACCCATCATGGGCTTGTGAGGATCGAAGAAGACAATCACTGTACCATCAATGGGCAGACTGCCTTGCAGGACAATCGTTTAAATGTGCTCACGTACCCTGGGCCTTTGGTTAGCCTAATTTCTCTAAATAGAAATACGAATGCTTAGATGGCAAACTCTGGTCTAGGTTAAATGAAGAGGCAGGCAAGCTTCTGTGGTGGGAGTTAGTGTGGTCTACACTTATTACAGGTGGCATTAGAAATCATGAGACTATAATGCAGGTTAAATCAAAGGTAAAAGGCACCCATGGGCACTTTGCAAGGAACTGTCCTAAGACTAGGAAATACTGAAAGGGGGATATGCTGAAAGGTAACTCTAGACAGGTGGCAAGACAGGACTTCCATTTGACTAGCATGGTAGGAAAGACTTAAGAAATTATCCACATAAAGTATAGTCTCACTGTAGTATGGTGACTTTAAATCTTTTGGGAATATACCCCAAAATATATCTGGGTCAAATGGAATTTCTATTTTTAAATCTTACCAATTTCCATAGTGGTTGTGCTAGTTTACTTTCCTACTATCGACAGATGAATGTTTAAAGAAAATGTGGTATACACACACACACACACACACACACACACACACACACATATATGTATATATATGCTCTTTTCCCATAAAGAAGAATAACTTTGAGTCACTTCTGAGAAAATTGATGGATCCTAAGACCATAATGCTAAGTGAAATAAATCAGAGACAGAAGACTAAATAATACATGGTTTCTTTAATATGAGAAACCCAAAGTATAACAAAGAACAAAATAAAAGAGAGATGACAGGAAATAGGGAGGTAGATTCTGTGGGGATAGTTGGGAAGGAGATCCTGGCAAGGAGGGAGCGGGGAGGGCTGGGAGGGGTATGAGGGAGTAAAAGTGATTGTATATATATGCGTACCAATCCCCAAGATGAGATGGAGGAAGGGGGAAGGAAGGGGAGAAACAGAGAAGACATAAGAATTAAGATGTGTTATATACATGGACTCACTCCCCACAATGATTGCAATCACTGTGTACTGCAAACATGTACTAATAAATATAAAAATTAAAAACTTTGTATTAAAAGTGTCATGTGTCCCCCAAAGTGTATGGCCTCAATCCTTTTCAATAGCTCATTATACATTTTTATTTGAAATAATTTCAAAATGAAAGACAAGCAAGAACAATTTGAAAAAATTCTGAGATTCCTATCCCCTAGGGATATATCCAATTTTCACCAAACATCTTAGTAATAATCTGTGTAGTGAAAGAATGCAGCTTAGCATCACAGTCTCCCTTAGGCGCCGTGTCTCATCCTGTCTCTCTCAGGCGGGAACAGTCCCTCAGGCCTGCCTTGACTCTCATGACTTCGACATATTTTTCATTTAAATATGACATTTATTTAAATTTATGGCAGCAATTATGCCAGTAAGCAATAAAGCTTATTAGTAATGAAGGCAGACGTTAGCCAAGTTCAAATTCTATTGCAAAATTTAGACTAAAAATGCACTTAAACATCTAATGTTTTCTTATGATTCATTGACTCTTCTTGGGTGATGACTATTTAAAATCTTTTTTAAGAACTATGGGTATCTATTTTGTAGGACGCCCTTTGCTTTGAGTTTGCCTGATGTATGCTGATGTTAGACTAGACTGAGCCTTTCTGGTGGGAATACCACAGAAATTGTGCTGGGTCTTCATTGCCTCCAGTCAGCTGGCAGGCGCTGTGCTCTGAATCACTGCTGGTGTTAATCTGATCATTTGATCAAGGTGCCAGGTTTCTCTACTATACAGTGACTCTTCTCTCCTGTAACTAGTAAGTATCTTGTGGGAAAATAATTTGGAACTATGTAAATATTCTCTTTTTAATTCAATTTTATGGCCCCTTTTATTAGCACTATTAATCAATGACCTGAATTAATGTTTATGAAGAGAGTTGCGAAATGGTGATTTATCTTCCTTTCTCCCTCCCTCCTTCCCTCTTCCTGTCCCTTCCCTCCCCTCCCCTGCCCCCTTTTCCTTCCTTCCTTCCTTCTTTCCATCCTTTCTTATTCCTTCCTCCTTCCTTCTTCCTCCCTCTCTCTCTCCCTTCCTTCCTCCATTTCCTCCTCCCTCCCTCCCTCCTTCCCTTCCTTCCTTCCTTCCTTCTTTCTTTCTATCCTTTCTTATTCCTTCCTCCTTCCTTCTTCCTTCTTCCTCCCTCTCTCCCTCCCTCCCTCCCTCCCTCCTTCCTTCCTTCCTTCCTTCCTTCCTTCCTTCCTTCCTTCCTTTCTTCCTTCTTCTTTCCTTGTGGTGCTAGCCTTGTACAAGGTAGGCGAGTGCACTACCACTAAGCTACACTGCTAGACTCAGTGTTCATTTTCTATTTCCATAACTCTTCCAATTGTTAGTTGGAATTTTGTTGAAGGAAGAGGTTTACATTTTTCTTATTTGTTCATTCATGTATGTATTTTTGTCAGGGCCAGGCCATAGATTCTTAATTTATCCAATGACATATCATTGGTAATTATCTTTATTTTGATACTTGAATTATCTTAGATTTGGCCAGTGGGAGTCCCTTCTAGCTGAATCCTATGTCCCTTTTGATATGTCTTCATTATTATTTGAACACCTTGGGCCTTTTCTATCACCAGATATTTCAGGCCTATCTTACACTTCCCCTGATCCAGCCCTGCATTAGCTGCTTCTACTTGAGCCCTCCTCCCACTGGATGGCGAATGGCATTTAGAAATCAAGATGTGCTGCTACATGTGTTCCCTCTCACTTGGCTTCTAGACTCTCTCGGCCTCTATTTCAATATAGTACATATTTTTCTATATTTATAACTCCCCTCCATGACAGTGAGAAGCCTGCCCCTGTTTTCTTCGATATGTACTTTTTTCACCATCTCTCTTCCTTCCTCCAAAATCTAAACATCCTCCCAACATTGCTGGGCTGAAACCCCACTTGGCTGCTTTTCTCACTTGGGTCTAGATTTCCCCTGGGTCACTTTCCTCGTTTACACTTGTCAAAGGGGTTTTGGTCTGAATTATTCAGGAAGGAAGGAAGAAGAGAAGCCCAGGAATATAAATATATATTTTGTTAATATCCAGTTTGTGACTGGATATGAGGAGTGGAACATATTAATAAATATCCAAAGTATATATCTGTTCAATGTTCATAAATATTATGTCTTACTCCTATATATTCTGTATAGTTGATACACACACACACACACACACACACACACACACACACACTTAATGCTCTTTGATCTAGAAATTTTACTGTAAGAAATAGTCCCAAATGAGTAGATACCTGTGCAAATGTCACGATAAAAGCTCATCCACCTGTGTTGCAGCATTATATTTAACAGCAAAAAACTGAAAATGTACATGGTAATAGACTATGGTTCATCAATATAACACATCAAATAAAGACTGTGTAGACTTACATTTTTTCATAGGAAACGTCAACAACAAATGATTAGGTGAGAAGGATAAGCATAGATACGCAAAAGTGTAAATATTACACATTCCTTTGAAATACATATGTAACTATTTTGGACTCCTCATCACACGATGGGTTATGTGTAGATTGTGAAATTTTAGGATGTTTTGGTATTTTATCTCATTTTTTTCTTACTATAAATTCAACAGTGGAAGTTGTTGTATAATATTACAAAATTTAAAACCAATGGTGAGATCCTAAACTCAAGGTTTAATCTGAAAAACTGGCTCTGATCTTGTAACACCTGGTCTCAATCTGCACTATCACCCTCCCACCAACCACTACTGGGTGATAAATAATAACAGTCCCCACCAAGCTCACTGCATGGGGCTGAGTGAAAATGAAAGAAATAATGGACATTGTAAGGTGCTGCAAAAAAGTGAAGAGCCATTAAGATCTTTGCTGTTTATCACCATCATCATCATCATCGTCGTCATCATTATCATCTGTAATATTTCAGTTCTTTCTATTGATCCTCGTTGTCTAAATTCTAAGGGGAAAATGCTGTTTCAGTTCAATTGCTTCAGAACCAGAAGAGAAGCATTTAGAAAAGCATATTCTCTCTGAAGGATCTTAAAAAAGTTGAGAAGATAATGTCCAGCAGTTCCAGCTCCCTCCATTGACAACGAGTGCCAGCCTCGGCGCAGGGTGACACACTAGCCACAGTGTGCGCTGCTTGCAGTCCAAGCCAGAGACTTGCGTGGGTTGGGTGGGGGGAAGGTCTCAGAGGGCTTCAATGGCAGATTCAGTCAGACTGCGATAGTATATTGTTAATTGCTTTTCAAATGCTGTGACTGAATTTATTCGCACTTTATGATAAGTCTGAAGTGCAAGTTTAGAAACCAATTAGAAGGCTAAAAATGATGCTGAGAATAAAATCCACTTTGTTCATATTTTTAGAGCTCCTGCATAGTTTAGCAGGCTCTAAAATTCAGTTTATCCAAGACAATAATACCCCAAAGACAAATATATGAAAGTGTGGGCATAGATGTGTATCATCCTCTCTGGCTCTTGTTCTGGCATCTGGGAAGGAAAAATATCAACCTCATGGAAATAAGACAACATAGGTGCAGGGATTTAATCTGTTTAACTCCCTGTTGTATTCCAAGTGCTTAAAACAGGGGTAAGGTAAGCAATAGGAGCTTAATAAATACTCACTGAATACTCGGGCTCTCGTTTTCACTTTTAAATATGCAAAATAATGGATTTCTTTTCAAACACATGGGGCCCTGATCATTAGTGAGTCCATGTGAGTGGATATTAGTAACTGAGAGGGCGCTTGAGTTGCCCAAGTATGTGTAAGGATTTCAGAGGGTCTAACTTTCACAGTGGGGAGATGGTTTCCCCGTGGAATACCTGAGGTTGAAGTGTGGAGCCTCAGTGAGCATCTAGCCTTTATCTTTCAGGATTTCAAATTCCTAATTTACCAAATGACAATTCTTCTCCTGCAGGAAGACTAACAGACTTTCAGGGTACGCTTCTGAAACTTTCCCACAAAATACTATGAAAAGTTGAGGCAAGTTCTAAGTCACATCAAGCTAAAATTTTAATCCTAGAAACTGGTGAATTTCCTTTCTACTCTGCACTGTATCTATGTTTGTTTAAGCATCCATGAGATAAGCAGGTTTCTTTTACCATAACTTCCCCACCATGATGTGCTGCCTCATCACAGGCCCAATGCAACAGGCCAACTGACCATGGACTGAACTCTCCCAAACTGTGAATCAAAATGAACTTTTCTTCCTTATAAGTCGATTATCTCAGCTATTTTGTCACAGTGATGGAAAGCTAACTAATACATCTTAAAATAATTTTTTTTTTTTGGTGCTGGAGATCAAACTCAGGGCCTTGTGCTTATGAGGCAAGCACTCTGACCACTGAGCTAAATCCCAAATCCCTTAAAATAACTTAAATAAAAGATAATTTACCGGATTTATTTTTAGAGTAGGAATGTTTATGGAATTTAGACATCTCAGCTCCCCCAAAGCTTAATGGCATGCGTTGAAAGAGCTGAGATGGCTAAACAGGTAAGTGTCCAAGAAGTGCACCAGGAATCATTACCAGAGAGGAGGCCAGTGTTCTGTCCTGGGCAGTGCATTTCCACCTTCCTTGCAATGCCTGGTGGCTGGAGTCAGCTGCTGGGCATGTAGTCATACGTGCAGCTCAGTGCCATGCAGATTTTTAAGATGGATACTACTTTAAAATTTTATATAGCCTCATTTTTTTCCTGTGGATTCTTCTTGAATGTGGACTTAAAGACAAAGAGTCATTGGCTTCATAGAAATCATCTTGCTTGGGGTCTGTACACCACTCTGATAAGGATGATCATTTCTCAGCCTACATCAAGAATACTCAGTACTTTCCTAATCATTACATTCTGGGACAGTGTTGACTGAAGTTAAGAATGGATATCTGTGAGTTCAACCAGGTATTGACTTCCCCTAACAGGCAATAATGATGGCAATCAACAGTGGAAGTCTCAGCTGAAACAAACAAATAAATACATTTGTGGCCGATGGTGTCTGTGACTACTTTGAAGACTGCTGTAATCTTGCTCCCATCAGCCAGCCCCAAAATGAATCTCTGTTGGTGAGGTGCCTTCAGGCTGCTGGAGACTCTTGGCCTATTCCCAGCAAAGACCAGAAGTGCCTGGGAATTCACATCACTTTGGAGACAGCTTTTGAATGATGCTGGAGGTTGCAAGAGGATTAATACTCTAGCTCCTGTGTGCTCTGACTGGGGCAACTTGAATAGGATCTGTGTTTGTCTCTAAAGCTCTCCTATGGGATGGATACCAACTTCCCCTCTGCGACACTTTGCTTCACCATGAGCCCTTGCTTGGTTTCCGTCTCTTCCTCACCTATACCCTCTGATTGTGTTTTCCTGCAAACTCTTCCTCAAAAATCATCTTCATTTTTGTGTCAGGGTCTCTTTCTGGGGCATCCAAGCTACAAAAACACTGCAACAGAATGAAAGTGTTGTCCTCCAAAACTGATTTTTAGTTCCCTACCAAGAATATTAATCCATATAGGCCTTTGGTAAAAGCGTATAAAATTGCACAGCTGATCTGATAAATCTATAGACATGGTCAAAACCTCCAGGAATACTCGTTGCCCTCACTGTCTTCAACTGTCATTTTCTCAGATTCATCAGGCCATGTCTAAACTTGACCCCAACAGTTCCATTATTCTCCACCTTGGCATCTTGGTAATTACCCCCAGGGTAATTGCTACAGCCTGTAATTACATGTGTTCATTTCTTCCTTCGAGTTGGCCTATCTTTACCCCTAGATTATAAGTCCTATTAGATCAGGGACCTCCTGTTAGATCGGGTACTTCGTTTGTTCTTTTTCTTGCAGTGTGTTCTGTATCCATTTCTAGTGCTGTCTGAAAGTTCGTTGAATGAATGGAAACCACATGAGACCAACCCCCCCCCCCATGGTGTCCATGAAGACTGACTTTTGTTGAAGTTGTAGGCATGGATTTGTATGTCCAGAACCTATAAGAAATCAATAGAGGTTCTACCTGACCCAAATAAGCAAAACAGGTAAAGCACATGTATTTATAAGGATTGTTTTGCCTGGGTCATACCAGTCAGTGAACAGACTGTGCTTGACGAGTCTTCATGAAAGGTGTGGAAGTTTTGAAGTCAAAGTGTTGCTAGCATTGTTGTGGTTCTTGGAAAACATAAACCCTCTGAGCCCTTCTGTGTGACCGTGCTGAAGTCTGAGTCAGATACTCTTAAAGCATCAGTTAGGCAGGGAAGGGAGATTTACTTGGGTTATTCGTTAATCCTTTTGGGCAATGAAGACTTCTTCAAAGTAGCAGAAGGCAAGGTGAGTTCTGGAGTCCTCACCAACTTGGACGGAGTATATAGAGCAGAATTTCTCAGGGTAGATTTCACAGAACTACCACAGTATGTTAATACGACTCCACATAAATAAAAAGCTATGGAATGGCAAAATGTATTTGGAAAGAATCTTTAAAATGTTAATGCATTTTGTTTGTGTCCACAGAACTTATGTGGCCATAGCATATTTTGTTTGGACTATTGCATGGGAAATATTCTAGAGGAGGTAGTCAGAAACTGGCTTTCATGACTCTGTGTCCTCATGCTTGGGACCTGGACAAAGTCCTCATCTTCTTCCACACAGAATAATCTCTCAAGGGCCTCCTCCACCACCCTCTGCTTTGCATCCGATCTTCCTTCCGGTCCATAAACGTTCTGCCAACTTTCTCAACTATGGCTTCCTAACAAGTCATCACAGCATTTAAGGGCTTAAAATAGCAATGATCTCTAATTTAGATCATGAATCTGCATTTGCACAGGGCTCCACAGGGGAGCTCGTCTCTGTTTCAGGCAGCATCTGCTAGGGCTGCTGAACCGGAACTAGAGGCTCTGCTTCCAAGATGGTGCATTCATACGGCTGGTGGTTGGTGCTGGCTGGTGGCTGAGATCCCAGCTGGGGCTGTCATTTGAAACAGCTTTACACGGCCTCTCTCTGTGGTCGCTTGGTTTCCTCACACAATAACCCAAGAAGGTTCCTAGGGTGAGTATTCAAAGATTCAGGGACTGGGCCTCTTCAGGTTTGGACTTGGATCAGCTGAGATCACATCCACATATCCTCTTTCTCAAGTACTCACAGAACTCAGGCTCCAGGCAGATGGCATCAGCTCCACCTCTTGATGTGATAAAGAATCTTGGAGCCACATTTTGAAATGGCTACAGCAACTCTGCAAATTTGCTCTTGAAATTCCTTCTGCCTGTAATGTTCCTTCACTCCTACACCCTCTTTGCCACCTGGAAAACTACCCATTCTCCAAGGCTTGCGTCCAATATCACTTTCTCTAAAAATATGCTGTCTGCTTTCTTAGCATCTTGTTTTTATTGCTAGTCTCATATTCAACACGTTGTATTAATTTCGGTTGTCTTCTGAGAGGGCAACAAGGCTTTTTATTCATCTATTATTTCAGTTGCTAGCACAGAGCTTGTGCCGGATTAATTAATTGACTAATTTTGCAGACCAACTGTTATCACAACAACTATAATTTCATAAATGTTTACTGTTTAATAAACCCTAAAATATGCACTTTATAAATATTATCTTATTGAATCTGCACAAACAGAAAACCATTGTTATTCTCATTATGAATGCCCTAATGAGGCAGTGCAAGGCGGGTCAGGCCAGGACCTCATTTCTCCTCACCCTTGGTAAGTGAGACCCAATGGGAGCCGAATCAGTGAGGCAGAGCAGTTGCTGCCCCACCCCGGTGTTGATAAGGACCAGCAAGGAGTTGCGCTTCTGGTCCCACTCTGCAGCAGCAAAGCATTGTGGGTCAGCCTTCCACATCCTCTCTTACTGGTGGCAGGGAGACCCAGTGGAGAGTTGAGGCGACCCCTTGCCCAAACTAGGTGGTGCAATGGGACTGCCTGCTACAAAAAGAAGATGAAATAAAATGCAGAGTCTTGCAACATACTATCCAAAATGTCTACGTGCAAGGCCCTGAGTTCGGTCCCCAGCACCAAGTGGCAAAATGTCTAGAAAGACAGCTAATGCGTGCTAACACAGAGATGAATCAGACAGTGGGATTAGCTGACAAGGATTTTTAAAAGCAGCCATCAAAAAATGTTTTAACAAGCAAGTATTAATTTTCTCAAAACATAAAAAATAGAAAAGCATAGCAAAGAAATAGAAGTTACAATAAAGAGTCAAATGGGAATTGTGGAACTGAAAATATACACACTAAAAAGAAGTCTCACTGGATGCACTCAAAAGTAGAATGGAGATAACCCAGAACCGAATGCAGACTTGAAGATGGCAGTGGGGTTTCCTCAACAACAGGAAAAAGTAGATTAAAAAAGAAAGCAAAGAGAGCTCATGGGATGATAACAGAAGTCTTAATACTTGTATCATCAGAGTCTGGGAAGGAGAAGAAAGAGTGCAGAACTGAAAAAGTATTCAATAAAATAATAGATGGAAATTTCCTGATTTGGGCAAAATATGTAGCTTACAGATTCAAGAAGCTGAGAAAACCTCACACAGGGTAAATGCAAAGAAATCCAAGAAATGTCATAAATAAAAACTTCCAAAAACTAAAAGCAAAGCCAAAGCAAAAACAAAACCCCTTGAAACCACAAAGAAACGTCAAGTTCTTTTCATGGTAAAAACCATCAGAGTAATTTCTCACCTGGAACCATGTAAGCCGGAAGCACGTAACTTGAGAATTTTTGAATTGATTGTCAGAACAGCACAACTCTGAGAAAAATAATTTCTTTTTATTTTATACAGATAGTAACAAAAGTGCACGATTTATATTACTGATTCAAGGAATCCTATTGATGTGGCTTGATTTTATTTCCAAATACGTGGCAAGAGATTGTTGCAATTTTAAAATTTGGAGCAATATCTCAATAGTAAAGCTATTGAGCCACTGCTGTCCTTATTAGGATTAATCACCACAAAGCTTCAGTAAGTAAGTGTTGAACAGTCATCTCAAAATGAACAGGAACAGAAAATGTGAAACAAAGTCCTGCTGACTCATTTAAAAACTGACAGACAAACCTTAGAGGATATAGTCAGCATCAGAAACAAATTTGTAAGAAGAACATTTAACACAGAGTGTGCCGATTTCATAAACAATGAAAGAAGGGGATATATGCTCCTTTTCTTCTAAGACGTGAATATGCGGGACACAACAAGGACTGTGCCTTCTAATAGCTCATTGGGGGACAGTTCTTCCTGGGTCTCTCCTGTTCCTGCATGGCTTATAACCTGGGACACTGCTTTGCTTCCGGACAATCTTTGCAATCTTTGCTGTATTTATAGCAAGCAGTCTTGGAACATTGAGCTTGGAAAGAAAGCAAAGGTCACGCATTCTTTGTGCCCATTACAAAAGAATCAGGTTCCTTAAGCTCTGGTTAGCTCTCCTCTAGCACTACAAAAATTCACCTAAAAATGTCACCGGGGCCCTCTTAGTGTCACTCTGTGGGAACTAGGTCCCAGAACACTGGCTCAAGGATGTGCTAACTACATTGCTGTAATTATTAAAAAGTTCTTTTTCTCTGGGAGGGAATAAAATCTTTCCACAATGAAAACACCAGGTCTGGAGAGTGTCATGGTAAACCCTGTCAACATTTAAGGAAGCAATAAGTCTAGTTTTCTACAAAGTTATTCAGAAAATAGAAGGAAAACAAATACTCCCTGGTCATTTATGAGGCCAGTATTATCCTGATGCCAAAACAATACACAGGCATTATAAAGAAAGGAAACTATAGACCAATATCCCTCATGAATCTAGATGTAAAAATCCCTAATAAGAGTTAGCAAAGAAAAACCACCAATACATAAAAAGGAAAATACATCATTACCATGTGATGTTTGTGCCAGAAATGGAAAGTTAGCTTGACATTAGAAAACCAAACAATGTATTTCACCATGTTAAGAAATTTAAAAATAAAAACCATCTGCAGTCTCTTAAGGCTGCCATAACAAAATTATGTAGACTGGGAGGCTTAAGCAACAGAAGCTATTTTCTCAGTGTTCAGGAGGCAGGGAGTCCATGCCCAAGATTCCTGTTGCTTCAGTTTCTGAAGAGGACTCTTTTCCTGGCTTCCTCATATGCCTTTTCTCTATGCATGCATGACACATGTGGGAGTGGGAGAGAAGATCTCTGGTTTCTCTTCTTACATGAACACTTCATATATTGAAATCCACCTTCATGACCTCCTTTAGCCTTAATTACTTCCTTAGAGGACCCTATCTCCACATCCAGCTGCTTGAAAGGCGCACAAACTTTTAGTCCATCACATTCTGTGATCATCACAATGGCTATAGAAAAAGTATGATAAAGTTCAACATTCGTTCATGATAGAAACTCTTGGCACAGTAAAAATAGAAGGAGACTCTGCTTTTGTATGACACAATGTAAAGAAACCTGTCCGTCTTGCTGAGGGGGCCATGTGGGGAAACCTCACAAGACTGCCATATGACCAGTGACTGAGGCAAGGGATTTCCATGCTTCGATTGGCTGGGGGTGATCACAGGGTCCACCCCTGGAGCTGAGGATTGAACTTATCTTTCCTCAGAGTAGTAGAGGGTGTGAGAAGGGGTGCTTCCTTAAGACTGACATGGAATTACTAGAAGGGCATGTGGATGCTGAACAGCAAAACAACAAAGTCCTATCTCAGAGACCCTGCAGTTCAGCCTCAAGAAGAGAGAAGAAACTGGCCCAATGACGTGCTCAGTAAGTGGCAAAGTCTGGCTCAGAACTCGCAGGCACCAAAATCACAGTTTAGAGGTCTATCTGTTGCTCCAAACTGCCTTCATAAGTGTTTGCACCTCCACCAACCATGCAGATGTCTACTCCCTGGAGATAGTAACATATACTTTTGCCTTTAACAAAAAAAGATGCACACATAGATAAATGTATGAATGGAAAGCCTGGAAGCATACAAGTCGTGCTGTTGACATTGGCTGGGCCCAAAGAAGGAGAGAGAGTGAGGATGGGTGAGGTGGCTGCGCTCTCTGTCTTCCTGCCTGCTCTGAACTTGACACCTACACATGCTTCCGGATTGTGTCTTCAGCCTCTCCAACAGTGCCCCAGTCTGTCCTCTTATGCCATGTAAGGCATTAATCCTGTTGCGCCGTGACCCATTAGTTGTGGGCTCCTCATTACTGTTAGAATTAAGTCAAATATCCTCAGCACAGGAAGTCAGGCAACTATGATGTCTTCTCTTGACAATCTAACCAGCTCATGTCCTCAGTCGCTTCCAAGTACTCTGCTCTGGTGACAGCAGACTCCATCCACTCCCCCAAACATCTGAATTACTGATGGCTGGCCTGATGTTTTACTGCACATAAAGTTTCATCTACCTATAGTCACTGCCCTTTATCCACCTCCATCCCTGGTGAGTTCTGCTCAAACTTTAGGACCGTGGGATGCTTTCCCCTAACTCACAGATGTTTCAATGCCAGCTCTGTTCCTAGCCCCCATCTTCCTGTCCCCATTGCATGTACACCATTCTCTCCTTACTCTCTCCCTATCTGCCTGTTTCTCTTGGTGGGCTGTGAGTTTCTGGAAGGCAATTTCTGTCTAATGTATCTTAGTGTCCTCAGTGCCTACCTCAGGACTCTGAATAAGGTAAGCCCTTAACAAATACCTGTTAATTAAAGAATTAATCTGACCAGAGAATTTTATCTTTGTCTCTATGGAGAAGGGAAGGAGTAAAGGCAGATGCCTTAGTATTGTACTCATGAAGAATTACATGTATGGTAATTCTTCTATCCCTCACGTGACCTTTATGGGGTAGACAGAGTTACTGTATTCACTCACAAATGGGCAGTAAAGTAAGTGTTAAGCACATGGGTATCTAGAGCCAGACTACCAGGCTTTGGATTTCTCCTCTGTCACTTGAAGCTGTGTGACCTTCAGAAAGTAGTCTCTCTGTACCTCAGTCTTTCTATCTGTACAATGGAGATAATAAGAGTGCCCACCTCATGAGTTTGCTGTGAGGATTCAATGAGTTAAACTAATGCGAATGCATTAGTGCACATAGAATTCATGTACATAGAATTGCATGAATGTGCACACGCACAAACCTAACACATACACATTTTTGTTAATTTTTTTGTTGATTTTATTTACCTTCATTAGTACATGTTTGAAGTTTGTGCAGTTTACAGTCATCTTGGGTAGTAGTTATACATACCTATTACAGCTTGTTTTTTTCCTGATCCCCTTCCCTCTCCCTCCTTCTTCCTGCTCGGGTTCCCCTATCGCCTGTTTCAAACTTGTTGATATTATTTGTCTTACTTCATGTTACAGCATATAATGTTTACACTGATTGGCATTATTAGGGTCCTGTACACGGCACATCTTTACTCCTCTCATTTCCCCTTCCCCTCCTCCTCACTCTTCTGCTTGTTCCCTTGGACCACCTCCCTATTGGTTGAGATCTGTTCCCTTGTCCCTTTCTGTCCATCCTTTATCATTTTCTTTGTACTTTGCCTCACTCAAGTGAGAGACACCACGTGGTATTTAAGCTTGTGTATCTGATTTATTTCACTAAACATTGTATTTTCCAAGTGCATCCATTTAACTACAAGTGCCTTGGATTTGTCATTCTTCAGAGCTGAGTAGTATTCTATTATATAGACATACTATATTTTGTTTATCCAGTCATCTGTTGATGGTATACATGCTGCTTTCAGGATTTAGCTATTACAAATTGTGCTGCTATAAGCATCGATATGCCTGTATCACTGTAGTATGATGACTTAAGCCCATTGGGGAAGATACCTAGCAAGTGGATAGCTGGGACATATGGAATTTCTAATTTCAATTCTTGTAGAAATATCCATACTGATTTCCATAATGGTTGTACTTCCACCAACCATGTGGGAGGGTTCCTTTTTCACCACAGCCACATCAGCATTTGTTATTGTTTGATTTCCTAATGATTGCCTTTCTTTGCAGAGTAAGGTGGAATCTTAGCATTGTTCTAATTTGCATATCTCTAATGGCCAGAAATGTTGAATATTTTTTCAGATATTTGCTGATCATTTATATTTCTTCCTCTGTGAAGTGTGTGTTCATTTCTCTAGCCTATTTCTTGACTGGGTCTTTAATTTTAGGTGATTGATTTTTTTTGAGCTCTTTGTACATTCTAGATACAGTCCTTTGTTTGAGGAGTAGCTGGCAAAATTTGTTTTCTAATTCTGTAGGTTGTCTCTTCATGCTACTGATCAATTCTTTTGCTGTATGGAAGCTTTTTAGTTTGATGTAATCCCATTTGCTGATTCCTGCTGTTACTTCTTGTGGGACTGAGGTTGTTTAGAAGATCCTTTCCTACACCTATGTCTTCAAGGGTTTTGCCTATTTTATCTTCCAGAAGGTTTGATGCTTCTGTTTTAATGTTTAGATCTTTGATCCATTTTGATTTTAATTTAGCATCTGGTGAGCGATAAGGGTCCATTTTCATTGTTCTGCAAACAGATAATCAGTTTTCCCAGCACCACTTACTGAATAGGCTGTCTTTCCTCCAACATATGCCTTTTGCTTTTGTCAAAGATCAAATAGCTGAATACGTCTGGGGAGGTTTCTGTGTGCTCAATTCTGTTTCATTAATCCACATATCTGTTTTTGTTCCAGCACCATGCTGTCTTTATCACTATTGGTTTTTAGTATAGCTTGAAGTCTGCTATTGCCATGCCACCTGCTTTGCTCTTATTGCCCAAAATTTCTTCTGCTATTTTGGGTCTCTTCTGGTTCCATATGAATTTTAGGATTTTTTTCTAGATCTGTAAAGTATGCTGTTGGCATTTTGACTGGGATTGCATTGAATCTGTATAAAAACTTTGGAAGTATGTCCATTTTAATAATATTAGTTCTGCCTAGCCAGGAGCAAGGGACATCTTTCCATTTTCTGATGTCCTCTTCAGTCTCCTTCTTCAGACTACTGTAGTTTTCTTTGTAGAGGTCTTTCACTTCCTTGGTTAGGTTAACTCCTAGATAGTCCATTTTTCTTGAAGCGGCTGTGAATGGTATTGTTTTCATAATTTCCTTCTCATTCCATTGATTGTTGGTGTACACAGATTTTAATGATTTTTTGTTTGTTGATTTTTGTATCCTGCTACTTTGCTGAAATTCGTTTTTAATTTTAAAAGGTTTTTGGGTCCGCTTAGAGTATCACGTCATCTGTAAATAACAATAATTTGTATTTTTACTTTCCCATATGTATCTCTTTTATTTCTTTCTCTTGACTAATTGTTCTGGCTAATGTTTCAAGTACTATGATGAATAGAAGATGAGATAGTGGACATCCTTGTTTTGTTCCTGATTTTAGAGGAAATGTTTTTAGTTTTTCTCCATTTAGCATGATGCTGGCTATTGGTTTTTCATAAATAGCTTTTATCATATTCAGGTATAGTCCTTCTGTACTTGTTTTCTTCAGGATTTTTATCACAAAGAGGGTAATGCATACATTTTAACACATGAAGGGGGTAACACATACATATGCCTGTTTTCTTCAGGGTTTTTGTCATGAAGGAGGTAACACATACATCTTAACAGGCTGGACAATGTGGGCACAGGATAGGTGCAACCACTAATGAAAAGTGGTAGGATAAGAGTTCGGACACCAGCAGACTGGCTCTAGATGCTGCCTTAGTCCCCCGCCCTGAACTGTGGTTGTAATAGATCAGCTAGGTCTCATTTATCTAGGAAGACCTCAGCTTCAGGCTGGGTCCTTCCCCACAGCTGGGGCCTCTCCCACTTCTCCCTGCCTCTGGTGCTGGCAAAGGAGATCAAGGCTGAACCCTATTCCCAGGTGATCCTGAGCTCCCTCTGTGAGCACCCAAGACAACCTGTAAGTGGGGGGCTCCCTCTGATCTGGACAGCTGCAGATATCCTCCTGCTGTTTTTCCTCTCCTGTGTGCTGCCTGGGTCCTAGTTGTGGACCCCGCTGCTTGGAGAAAGAAACTTTGGCTTAAAGACTTCTGCACCTGAGTTCCCAAGAGCGGGGTAAGGTACATAGCAGGCTCTGGGGTTGTGGAGTGTTCAAGTGGATGCGGTGTGGAAAGAGTCCTCCTAAGCTCCTCTGAGCCCTCGGTCTTGAGCTGACTGGTATTCTGGGATGGCCTGCTTGTTAAGTGGGTCAATAAAATTAGAGCCTCAGGAAAAACAGAACACCCCCTTCATGTAACTAGTGATATTTTGGTAAATGTTTAACTATATCCCAAGAGTAAAATAAGCCCTGATTTGTACTTACCACTTTCTGTGTTGTAATATTCCCATTATGGCTTACTGCAAACTACCAGCAGGTCCTCGAATTTAATGTTGAAAAGATGCATACGATGAGCTCTCTCAAGCCAGCATGAACTATGCATCTAGATTTCGAATGCACACAAATCTGATACAGGTTCTGCATCTTGCATTTACTAGCTGGGCAAATAGCTGTATCTTCATGTACCAGCATTTCTTCATCTGTAAAATGAGGGTAATAATAGTAATGGTGCATCTCACAGAGTTGGTGTGAAGAGAAGTCAGGCAAAGTTGTGCAAAAGGCTTGTCTGACATATCTAGGCATTCTATTGAAGGTAGCTAATATTAGTTATCTTTATATAATAAAATCACATAATATAATAACCTCCCCTGCTTACAAAATATTATGGTTTATATTTGAATTTCCCCCCAAAGACTCGTGTACTCATAGGTGGGGCTTTGGAGAGGTGATTGGATCATGGGAGCAAGATACTCATCAGTGGATTGGTCTATTGATAATTTTATGGCTCAATGTGATGTTGGAAGATGAAGCCTGGTCTGAAGAGGTGGGTCACTGAGGGTGTAGTGTAGATGTGTATCTCTCTCTCTCTCCTCCCTTATTTCCTCTCTCTGCTACTTTCAAGCATGCCATGAGCTGCTCTGCCACGTTGTGCTGCCATGCCATCCTGCCTTGGAGCCTGCTGACTATGGACTGAAACCTCTACAAACTGTGAGCGTTGGGTATTTTGTCCTAGTAACAAAGAAAATAAGACAGATTTTGGTACCAGAGAAGCAGAGGGTCACCGTAGTAACACCACCTGACTGTGTAGTTCAGAAGACTTTGGAACTGGCTTGCAGGAGTAGTTTGGGAAGGTTTGGAGATGCTGGTTGAAGAAGCAGCCCTAGAATACTGTAATCCAAGCTTGATGTGAGATTCTTACTGGAGCTCAGAAGACCAAAATGTTGACAGTAGTGAGGCTGGAAGAGACCAGGTTCGAGAGGTTTCTGTTGGGAAGAAGGACTCTGTTGGCAGTTGGGCTCCAGGTCATGTGTGTTATGCTCTGGCAAAACATTTTTCTTCTTTTTGCTCGTGTCCAGAGGCTTTGCAGGAGACTGAGATTAAGGGAGGAGACTAATTAATCTAGAGAGGGAAACTTCTAGGGAGCCAAACATTCAGACTGTAGCATGAGTACTGTTCAGTACATTGTGAATCACGACCACACAGCCAAGAAGAATGACTCAATTTTGAGTTTGTCCAGAAAGGAAGCTCTGGTAAAGCTGGGGCCTGCAAAGATGGTGCAGAGGAGAACTTGGTTGAGGAAAAAATTAGCATTAAAAAGAAGCCAAGTACTTTGGAGCAGGACAATAGGAAGAATGTCTTGAGGGAATGTGAGGAACCAGCATGGCTGGTTCAAAATTGCAAAGGTGAAAGACTGCTTTGACAAGAGAGCCCTAGGGCACCATGCTCCAGAATGGCAGCAGCCTGGGGAATGGGAATGGATTCCACAGGATTCAGTGCACCACGTTCAGCTGTTGAGGCCCTCAGAGGTCTCTGCAACCACTGGTAAGATGCAAAAGCTTTCAGCTACTCCTCCAGCTGGGAGCAGACGTTGGCACCATCCACATGGTGCTGGTTTTAGGTGCATGCAGAATGCAAGAGTTTTGGGGTCAAGAGAGCTTCCACCCAGATTTCAGAAGAAGGCCTGGGAGGCCTAGTATGCTCCTGAGAGGATGGTATTTGAAGCTGTGAGTATGAAGCCATAAGTGCAGTGGAGACTCCGAGATGTTGGAAAAGTCAGAAACATGAAACATTTGAGAAAAGCCACAAGAAGCGACCAAAGCTGGCCCATGAAGGCTACAACCACCACCAGTGTCGTAGTGGTGGGGTTACCCAAGACCTCTGGAGTTCCTGTCTTGCCATTGATTGCCCTGAGTGTTGGACATGGAACTACAGGATTTAATGTTTGCCCTGTTAGATTTAGGTCTTGTTTTGGTCCCATTCCTCTCTATGCCCTTATTTCTCCCATTTGGAACGGGAATTTTTACTCTGTGCCTTTGTATGTAGGCAGTGTTTAATGTTCTTTTCATTTTTTACAGGGGCTCACAGTTAAAGGGTTTGCCTCAAATCTCAGAGGAGACTCTGGACTTGGACTTTTCAGCAATGCTGAAACTGTTAGGCAACTCTTAGAGGTGGACTAAATGTATTTTAGATAAAGAGATGGGCACGAGTCTTCTAGGGGCCAGGGGTGGAATGTTGTGGTTTACAACTGGATTGCCCCCAGAGCCTTATGTACTCAAAGGTGGGGCTTTTGGGAGGTGATCGGATCATGAGGGTGTGATACTGATCAGTGAATTAGTCCTTTGATGAGTTTATAGCTAAATGTGATGTTGGGAGGTGAGGTCTGGTGGAAGACGGTGGTGGGGTCTGGAAGGGTATATCTCTTCCCAGTTCTTCCCTTTGCTCTCTCTGCTTCCTGCTGCCATGTCATGAACTGTTTCTCCTCTGCCATCCCTGTCTGCCATGCCGCCCTGCCTTAGAGCCAGCCATCTATGGAACAGCTACAAGCTCTGAGCCAAAACAAACCTTTCCTCCTTAGAGCTGTCAATGTCACGTATTGTGTCTCAGTAATGCTAAAGTAACTAAGACACAAAATATTACAATCGGTAGCAAAAATAAAAATCCTCCAGCCCTCTGATATGTCTAGATTATTGGTTGTGACAGGCACAGTGGGAACAAAGGCAGATGCTGATGAAGCATGGAGGCTCAGCCTTCAGGGAGCCCAATGGCTGGACAGAAATAATTATTGCAAAACTAAATGACCTTCTCCTCTTCATTCAGAATAGATTTTTGGCTAGTAGACGTTCTTCAGTGACCCCGTACTCCAACCTTGAGGAGAACAGATAATTTAGGCCATAAAGCAGACTGCATTTTGATGCGTGATATAGTTTCCAAATGAAAGAGTGACTTGGCTCTTCATCAGGCGGAAACAAAAAGAACGAAGAGAGCAATGCTTCCCAAACTGAGGACACAGGGAGGTTTCAAAGTGTCTCTCACATCCAGTAGTCTATGAGTCTTTGTTTCCTCAAGGTCTTGTCTGGTGTTTGGCAAATGGTAGGAACTGGAAAAATACTTGCAAAGTCAACACAAATAAACACTGAACATCTGCTCTGTGACAGCTCCTGTGCTCAGCACAGGCACTCAGCAGACAGAGGAGAGAGCTGGGCCTTGAGGAACTCATCATCCAGTGGAAAGAAAGACATATAAAGCAAGAACCACTACTTTATAACAGTGGTGTGTATAACTGGTCCTGGCATCACAGCTGAGCCAGTAACTCAATCTGTCTTGGGTAATCATGGAAAGAGTTACGTAGGAGGTGGCATATGGTCTTGGTTTTGAGCCTTGAAGAGCTACACTAGTCAAAGGAAGCAATAGGAACTATCACAATAAAAGAAGCAGGAGGTAGGTAGTACTTAATATTTCAGGATTAATTGGTGAGTTGTTCTCTCACCTGGGCTCCAACTCCCCAGCACTCCCTGAATTCATCATTTGCACCCAGAAGTGAAATCAGATTTGCAAGTTAACAACATGGAGTGGCAAACAGTGCCTAGTATGGGTGACAGGAGCACATTGTTTGTACATGATTAAAAAATTAAATTAAGAGTTGCTGTATTTTATTATCACAGAATAGAAAATTCTTAACAATATCAGGGATGAAATACATCTCTTGACTCTGTCTTAATCCCAGCAGGGGCAGACAACTTACCTCCTTGCCCCCTTAAAATACAATTGGCCTAGGTTCTTATACCTGGGGACAGCGTCAAGGGCAAAACCCAGGCCTGTCGGAGGAGGAGGAAAGATAAAAAAGGCATCACCTTTGAATTTTCTTCTCAGTGTCTGATACTGTAGTCATTTGTGTTTCAATCATATATTTCACAATCCTTCCTCCTGTCCTTCGATTTTCATTACAGTTGTAACAACCTCCCCAGTGTCAGTCAGGACTAGGCTAGACTCTGCTGCAGAAACAACCAACCTCCAACTGTTTTAATACCTAAGGTACTTTTCTGGCTTATGCTGCATGTCCGTGTCTCCTTGGCAAGGGATGCTCTCCATGGTGAAGTTTTTGGTGAGAATGCTGCCCCACGGCAAGGGTGCTTTCCCATGGCAAGAATGTTGCTCTGTGGTGAAAGTGCTGCTTTGTGGTGAGCTACTGCTCCATGCTTATACTTCATCGGCCTAAGTAAGTCACACATGTGAGCCTGAATTTAGGATTGAGGAAACATGCAAGCTTTAATATAAGGTCAAGAGAAAATATGAGAAGATGTGTGAACATATATAATTACTTGCATGTGTGAATTTTAAAAATAGTTGAAAGAAATAGTTGCTATTTCTGGGGAATGTACTTGAGGGTAGGAAAGAGGAGCAAATATTCTCAATCTTCCTTAGACTTCTGGCCAGGCTTCTACCTAGACCTTAGGACATCTGACCACTCCCTGCCCGGATCACTACTGGCTACATAAAGACCTCCACTTTAGAACTAGAAGCAAAGTGCCAATCCTCATGTTAGAGGAATAGTCCTGGTCAAATGTGCCTAAGCTGGGTTGGGATGTGGTGAGATCATATTAGAGAAAGATGGCTCTGGATGCAGAGTGAAGAGAGTGAGAAAGTTGGAGAATCCGAAAGTCAAGGAGCCCAATAAGGAGGTTCTAGGGCAAGGCTGGGCTGAAGTCATGAAAATGGAAGAGGACATAGAAACAAGAACTCCTGGGAGATGGAGGCACTTCTGAAGAGTTTAGATATTAAAATTGTGTGAGCACATTTCGGAAAGTAACAGTTGAGGGTGATTACTGGGATCCAAGAAAAGGAAACTGGGCAAATAGCATCTTTAATGAAATCCAAGATACTAGAGGAGCTTGGAAAGCCATGAGATAGTGACTGGGCCCTTCCCCAGGGCACGACTTTGACTAAGGTGGGCTAGTAAGGACAGTCCGTAAGAATCCAGGCTACGTGAGGATGTATCTCTGTTTCTCAAGGGCCCAGCAAAGACCCCTGGCCTGTAGCCAGCCTTCAGCACATGCTTCCCTGAGTTTAATTGAAACTGAAAGTGTGCTACATTAAGGCTAATTTCAACCAGGGAGGTAAAGGAATGCCGTTGTCTGGCAGTAACACTGATCGCTTAGACCCAGGCCTGTCGTGTAGCAATCAGTCTCTGAAAGGGGAAAATAGAAATGAAGGAGAAAACAGAAAACAGGCACCGACTTTCCTTTCAGAGGCCATTCTTGCTCCCAGCTGCACTCTGTGCAGGTGTGTGTGAGTAGAGGCTGCTTCCCAGACATCACCCTATTCCCGGTTCCCACAGCTGCTGGCTGCAGACAGGCCAGGGCCCTGTGCCCTGGGAACACAGCTCCTTGCCTCGCTCGACTCTGCGCCGATGCCCAGGGGTGCCTGGACGAGCGCGGGCTCCATAACGGTACACGTCTCCCGGAAGAGGAGCTCGGCTGAGATACAGTCTGCAGCAGCTATTTCTGCCTATTCCTTTCTTTGTGTGGCTGCCATGTGAAAGCATAAGTCCATTAAAAAAATTCTCGCTCAGGTTAGCGTTCTTCCTGTTATGCTTTTGGCTCCTGGAGGTTTGCTGCTCTGGCTGGAGATGCAGGAATGTCTGGCCAGGGACTGGAGGGCCCAAATCACTGGGTCACCATCAGGTGAAGGAGAAAGAGACATGAGGCCCGCTGGGGTGGCCTGGAGAGTGTCAGCGCCAGCTGTCAGCTCGGCTTTTGGCTTGGCAAGTAATTGTGCTGTCTCCGAGGGGTAGTGGACTCTCAGAATTGATCTTCTCTCTCCTGGCATCTGTAGATTGCTGGGAAGTTAATGCGAATGACCAGTGTGTGTCTCTCAGTGGGAGGGCTGAGCTCACATTTGCAAAAGGATGCTATAGCACAAAACTGTAATAGAATCACACGACTAGAGGAAGTGTCCCAGCTCGACATGCTCATTCTTCCTGTTCATAAATTCATCCAGTGTGCTTAGAATGCTTACTTTGTGCCAGGTACAGGGAATACAGAGCTCAGGTGTGGCTGAAAATGGGGAGGGGCCGGTGGCCAGAAAGCTATTTATCAACCACACACACTATCTTGGACACAAAATGCATATTTTCTTGAAGCTACTCTTCACAATATCCTTAGTTGATTTTCCAGACCCTCTTCTAGGCAGTTAAATGTATTTTGCTTTTGAACTTCCTAAATAAACCCAGGAAGGAGCCACACATGGTTTTCATGCTACAGATGAGGAAACTCGGGCTCATGCTAAAAAGTCTTTCAGAAGTTGTCTGGCTGCTCAACTCCGAAACTCACCCTCTTGCTTGCACGCAGAACGGCCAGCTTCCCTCCAAAATGGGGCCAGGGACACCTTCATTCACTCCAAAGTCACTCTGCGGATAATCTGCCGATGAGGTTGCTGTGCTCAGCACGGGGCTGGCACCTGGCAGTCCCTCATCCAAGGCGTGGTGCTGTTACTGAGAGGTGGTTTCAAGTTTAATCTGACTCAGGCCCAGGCCCCTGAGGGGGGTTCCCAGGCTCAGCTCCTGAAGCCTCTGTCCCGCTACCGGGGCACATGCTCTCCTCTCACATCCCCATCACCTTCACCGCCCCAGCTCCTTCTTCACTGAAGGAAAATGAAACCCAAACCTCACATCAGACTTATGACAGCTGACTGTTATCCTTTCCAGTCTGTGTCTCCAGAAAGGGCTGGAATGATGTAGCTATTAAATATAAATAAGACACTGGACAGAACTGTGCACCCTTCCAGCCTCATGGAAAACAAAGGTTTTTCCCTTCTCTGCCGCTGACTTTGTTACTAAGAGCATGAAATGAGATGCTACCTCATCTTCCCCTGGAACTTCTGTGGTGGACACTTTCTTCCCTGTTGTTTAGCAGGGTAACTCAGGGCAAGGAGGGCAGTGACTGGTTGTCGAGTACAAGAACAGCCCTGGAAGAAACTCCGTCGCCAGGCCCAGAATCACTTTTCATCCTGTGGGTGGCAAGAGGCGGTTGGCAGGGTGGAGTGTGGAGCTGATCTCCAAACCCACTTCAGGCTCTGCTGCCTTTACCCACTTCTGTGGCCTCCCAGCTAAATAGCTGCCATATGTGCTCCTTGGCACCAGCCCTGAAGACCACCCAGACATCGAGGCAAATGCAAAATGCAGCCCCTGACCTCAGCCCAAAGCAGTGCCTCTCGGAGCCAAGCACGCCCTGTGGTCTCCCTCAGTGCCGAGTTCTTTCCCAGGTGAGCTCCCTGCAATTAGACCAGCAGGGACTGCAGGGGCTGGCAGGAGCTCCTATAGGAGGGGGCTCTTGCCGCCTTGTAGACACTGACTGGGTGCTGTAATCCTGGGAACGTAGGGGCCCCTGCTTCAGGCAACCGGTGCCTGTCTGCAAAGCTGGGTGAGGAAAAGGATTCTTGTCAGTCAGGAAGTTTTTTTTTTGTTTCAGGGTATTAGGAGAGCTTATGCTTTTTAAAGGTATCATCCTGAAATCCTTTTTAAAAGAGAGTTGCCATCCCAATATGTTCCTTTCTATGAATCCTAACATGCACACTTTCTATTTGCTTTGTGCTGTGTTTAGTTATTGTGCTCCAGACAAGCCCCGCGGGAGGCAGAAGGTCTCTGTGTGTAGTTCAGCCCTTCACTTCTTGGCTGACTGACCATGACCTCGGGATAGCCACCCAGCCTCTTACCCTTCCTATGAAATGCTGCGATGACATAAAACGAAGGTATACTGCGAAACACCGATTAAGCGTGCAATAAATGGTAGAGTAGTGGTTTTTTTTGGGAGGCCATGGGTGAGGGGGAACTTACAGTTGTCTTCTTGACAAAATTGAAATATTGCCCGACCTGCATCCTGTGGAGTTGTTGAGAATATAGATCCTTGGATAAATTAAGATATTATTTATTTATTCATTGAACGTATGCTTTTGGGTATCTACTAGAAATGTATATTCTATGAGGAGATAAAAGATTGCAGCGTAGCATGATCATCATTTTATGTAGTAAACATAAAACAGAGTGGGCATGGGAAGTGTGCCTGTATTTCCTTAGAGTGGCTGAGCTGACTTTGCAGAGCCGGTATTCAGAATGGCTAATGCATATTGAGTTCTGACCACGCGCCAGACACTAAGAGGCCTGGGAAACAACTGAGTACAGGAGGAGGGTGTGGTCGAAGGAAGGAACAGTGGATAACAGCACAGAGGAATTAAAACGAGCAGGCCCAGGGACAAATCTGTGGTTAGTCTTAGATGATTAATAACAGCATTCCTGGAGAATTGTGGGACTGGCGCGCACAGATGATCCTGTAGTGCCTCTTATTTTACCTTTTGTCTGTATCATAAAGCTCTTAAGCAGTGAAGGGGTTTGAGTGTCAACTTGGTTGGCTTTGGGACCTACCCAGGGGATTGATGGAGTGCACTTTGGAGTGTGTCTGCGTGGGTCATGGAGGTGTGGCCTTGGAGTCTACGTCTGGTCCCTGGCCCCCTCCTCTCTGGCACTGTTCCCTGCTCTGCTTCCCAGCTGCCATGAACTAAGCAGCTTTGCTCCACAATACCCTTCCTTCATGATGTTGCTGCTCTGCAAGCAGATGAGCATGGAGGAATCCCCTTAAAATGTGAGCTGAATTAAACTTCTCTTTAACTTGTGGATGGCCAGCAACACGAAACTTGACTAAAACAATCCAGGTAGTAGTGATTCTGAGGGGGCATTTCAATATGTGGGGAACGTTTTTTTTTTCCCACTGTCACCATGGTTGTGCAGTGCTGAGATGTTTAATGCCCAGGGCCCATGGACGTTAGATGCTCTACGCTGCACAGATAGACACAAGTGATTGAGAGTGAGGTGGCCTGAAATTCAGGGGCGAAGCCTTTGGGCCATGCTGTGGAGTCCTCTCCTGTCTTTATACCTGTCTTTAGGCCCCCCAAGGTGTGTGGAATTGAATTGACAGTTCTTAGGAGTCCAAAGACTCCTTCTCAACCACTCAAATCAACTAAAATGTCCTAGAAAGTGGGCATTTTTTCTCCCTGCGAATTATGTTTGGCTCCAAATCTTCTTTTTCTGTTTTCTTGGAGTAGCAGTCTGGTGAGAAAAAGAACCTCATCAGGGTACCAAGGCAGGATGGCTGAAGGAACTGAGTACCACCATCCTGCCTAAGTCACTGTCCTGTCTTGGGCCTTCTGCTTGCCTTTTGGGTTTTTAACAGCTCCCAGCTCTAGGCTATCCTACTTCATTCACCCCGCTTCCCGGATGGAGACATCACCTTCCCCCAGTGTAGTGGGATTATCTTCCTTTCGCTCTTCCCAGACTCTTCCGGAAGGCAGGAGAGCACAGAGTTTGAGAGCATGGCCTCAGGAGCTGGGTGGGTCAGGTTCCCATCCTTGCCCTGCTGCTTACCGGCTGTGGAGCATGTAGGAGTTCACTTAATCTCGTGACTCAGTTCCTTCATCCGTAAAAATCATCTCATTTAGGATATAAAAATGTCCACACTTTGGCGAGGTGTTAAATAGTAAGATCCAGTGGCAGGTCTAATATGTATTGCAATGAATGTAAGCGCTACTCTGAGATTCTCTAACAGCCTTTATAAAAAAAGGAAATATCAATGGTTTGTGTTGGTGACAAACCCATAGGCAGAAGAAGCACTGCTAACACTACTGCAGCTTGTTGCCTGCCTCGTTGAAAGAAAAAAGATCTAAATACCAGTTAGAGATTAGCTATATATAAAACTTCTGTTTTTGTTTTCCTTCAAGCTCAGCAATCCCTCCCTCCTGAATTCTGAAATCCCTCAAGGAGTCTTGTGCATCTGATATCCATCTGGACTGGGGCATAGTAAATGGCACCAGCCAGCTGAAAAGCAGGGTGACCAGTTCAGCACCAACAGGAGGTGGGAAGGTTGTATAAAGGAGGGAAACGAGAGGTTGTAAGAAAAATTCAAATTCTAGAGGCTGAGTAAGCCTCAGTACATCAGGGCAGGTGCTACCTAGCCAGCAGATCATTCTAAAGAAGTACAAGTGTATTTTGCCAGCTTCTTCTAGAGAAGGCAAAAATTCGAAATATTTCGATGAGGCTCCTTCTCCCCACTTTGAGTTTGAAATATGGTCAAGTGGGTTAGCATTCGATATGCAGGTCTACTCTGTGGGAATCAAACCTACTTGTTCTTGGCCACCGTGGACGTGCACGGCTCCCTAGTTGCACTGTTGTTCAAAGTGCCACATCGTCACATCGTAGGCCTGGGTGCACGTCAGCTCTTCTTCCCCCTTGTCTGCCCCTGCTCCTCTCCCACTCTGACTGCTTCAGTGTCCTCATCCGGAAAGCCCCTGGGCTTCCCCGGCCTCCCCTCTTCGGGCTTCCCAAGAGCACGCCTTCTCGCAGCACGCCTTTCTTGTTCTTGCATGTTCATTGTCTGCTTTGCTAATTAAACCATGAGTATTCTGAGGGCAGGATGTTCTCCCCTCTGTCTTCTTAAATGCTGGGAACTGGCTCCTGAACACGTTTTTGAAGGAATGAACGAATCGAATGAATGAATCAAATGCATCAGACAACATGACCACTAAGATGTTTTTCAGTCCTGAGTTGATTCTGAGGACAGATTTCCCAATACTGTCAACAGGTTAAGCCCTGTATACAGTCCCAGCTGCTACAAGGGGGCACAGCCATCGTTTGAGTTTCATGTGTGTAAAATGTGGCTGAGAAATGATGATATTGCTTGCAGATTCTCATGTCAGACTCCTCTATCAGAGGCAAATCTTCCCCCTCTGAGGATGGATTTGAATATTTATAAATAGACATAATTCATTCTGAAATGCTTCTTATAAGATGGGAGAACAGGCTCCAGAAAACCATTTTTGGAACCCCAAAACGAAACACAGGCTGTCCGTGAGGCCATAAAACTGATTTTCTCGCTTGGCTTGTAAACCAGCTACAAAGGTAATTTCCCAGAAACGTTCCCATCGGGGTTTGAGTGAAAACAGCATCATAAGAATAAGCCTGCAGGAAAAGAGGGATGCTGTAGAAGGACCAGCACTCACTGAAGGATAGGTCAGGCATAAAACAAATCTAGCATGTGCAGAGGACTTAAAGTTTCAAGGGATTTTGCCCTTGTTATCTCTTTGAGCACCACAGTAATTCTGTAAATCACTAGAAGCAAATATTTTCAGTCCCTGTTAGCAGGTAAGGGGACGAGGGATCCTGATGCTTTGACAAGGGTCACAGGGATAGAAGGGGTAAAAGTCACCACACATTTTCACCACACTGCACTATCAAGGAGACAGAGCACACGGGCTCAAGCGTGGCAGCCCAACCAGCTGCTTCAGGGCCTCTAGAGGGCCTCTCCAAGGCAAACGGAGGGGATGTGCACATCTGAGAATCCATCCTGTGCCACACTTCACACACTCAGCTTGTGTAAGAGGCACGATGGTGGAGTGAGCCGTGTGGCCTGGGTGTGCACCCTCGCTGTACAACTAGCTAGCTGTGTGACCTTGGGTATGCCACTCACCTTCTTCATGTCTGTTATCTTCTCTAGAAGCTGGCTAACTACTCATAGAGTGCTATGATGTATTAATATAGGTAGAATCTATACCTGAGTGACAGCAAGAAGATAGAGCCAATTAGTATTTCATTTGAACTTTTCAACACCACGAAATGTCTGTGGTATTATTCTCCATATTACATGTTCAAAAACTGAGGTTAAATAGTTTTCCACATTACACCCTCTTGATTAATGAACTATTTTCAAATTGTGCTCACTGATTGGAGGTGACAGTATTGATGTTAGTTATTTTGCAGGTATAGGCGGCAGATCCCTTCTTTTCCGTTAATATATTTCCCAGAAAATATATCTGAAAGTCAGTGTTCAAAAGTCATAGCCTGTCTTTACATATCATCAAGAGATCGCCATTCCCAGAGGACTATAAATATATGATTGAATCCCAATTACAATTTTGTTTACAATAGCATTCGACACTATGGTTTTGGAGCCGTGGACACGTTCTTTGATTTTGTTTATTTCCTTCATAATTAAACATATAGTTGGTACTCTCGATGCTCAAGATCCTCAACGTAGAGCATGCCTGATGACTTGCCTTTCTGTCACAAACGTCTGGAGTTTATGAGATGTGTGCTTGTGACTGTTAATGTCAGTGTGATCATTCTTTCCAGCGTGGTTCATTTTCAGAAAACAATGACTGTGATAGAAACATTCAAATAATTGAACAAATAACCACTGCCAATGCTGACTTGTCTTTCAGGCCATTTCATCATGGAATAGCTTGAATCACTCATCCATGGCACAGTCGTAAAAGAGTGGGTTAAATAGATGAGAGAAAAGCTCTAGTTTATGAGATGGTAGAGATAAGGATGAGTGGATAAGAGAGGAGTGTTTTAGGACTTAGAGTCATTGTGAATGAAGCATCCTATTCTGTCCTGCTATAAAGCATGCTGTAGGTTGTGTGCTTTATCAAGAACCCCACATTAACTAGCTGGCTGAAAATTTCAGGACTCTTGGGTTATAAGTCACAGAAGACCCAATTTTTGATGAACTAAAATATAGCCACAATTCTTCTTTTCTTCCTTCTCCCTTTGCTTCCCAATGAAAAGAATATAGTTTTCTTGCCTCAGTGAGATTAGGCTTTGGCAATAAGACTAGTCTTGTTCAATGGCACAAGGCTGGAAGTGGATATGTACCAGTTTCAAGCTGAGGTCTTAAGAAGAAAGTTTCCCTCGGCTCTTTGGAACATCTTACCGCCATGAGAGGAACAGACACCGAAGTGTTTTTTCCTTTGGTCTGGGTCCTGGAGGAAAAGTAAATGAAGATGTGAACATGAACAGAAGTCTGGGATCCAGCCTGGCCCATTTGACCTGAGAGAGCAATATGAACATTTTATGTAAGTCACTGACATTTGGGAAACATTTATTACTCAGTATTATCACAAGAACAACATAAAAACCCGACTATCGAGAAACTCAAGCTAGTTGACCAGAATAAAAATTATTGGTTCACATGTAACAAGTCTGCTTTAGGTTAAATATTCAGGTTACTTTGCCTTTCTCTAACCATCTACCTATTCCTCCCTCTCTTTCTCCCTATTTCTTTCTCTCCCTCCCTCTCTCCACCCATCTATTCACCCAGCCATCCATTTTTCACTCAGTCAGGACCACCTCTCTTTCTATTTTGACTTCATTCTGTTCTTACATTTTGCATTTGCTAAAACGTAATTTACAGAATACTAGCTAAAAAGATGTCTGGGAGAAAGAAAGGTCCCATGGTCTGCACTAGACTTAAGAAAGAGTATATACTGTATTTCAATTTTAGAATTTTATATGCTCTTTTTTTGGGCAAACAAACAGATAAAGGAAAACGAAAAAACTATGAGAAATTGTGCTAGTACAAAAATCCTTAATGTATTTGTTACTGATTTTTTTTTTTTAAATTTTCAGAAACATCAATCTTCATGTGTGTGCGGTGCTGGGGATTGAACCCAGGCCCTTGCACGTGGTAGTAAGTGGTTTCAAAACAGTTCTGATTGCTCAGATCTATTGGCAATTTCTTGGTGTGCATTTGGAGGAAATGGTGCTATACTGGGGAGAACTGTGACTTGGGGGATGAGGGCCTCCCATTGGGCTCCACTACGAAGTTTCACTGCATTGACTCAGGGAGATCTCTTCCCCTTCTTGGTCTTGGTCTCATTCACAAAACAAAGGGGTTGGATTAGTTGGCCTTTTAAGACTCTACCAGGGTCAATTTCTGTAACCCCAGCAGTATACCATATTTCATGGAAGAAAGGGCAATACGGCATGAAGAAGCATGGTTAGCTGCTGTCCAGGGGAACTCCATACGGAACTATGGAAACTATTCAACCAGCCCTTGGCTTGAGGCGCAAATGTTACGGTGCACACATGCAGAGTGAACAGAATGGCGGACATTTGGTAGGGCTGCTCTCGGTACCCACCTGGCCTGTGGACACGGAGCCTCGCCCTAGTCTCCTGCGCACACTCACTTTCCCTTATGCCCTTGTCCACATTCTCCACAATTCCTTCCTTCTTCAAACCCCCTATCCACCTCTCCCACTCACAGTCTCTCTTTCTCTTGTGTGCAGTCTCTGCAGTGGGCTGTTGGTTATCTCAATGAGATCAGCTGTTGAGTGGGGGCAGAGAGGGAGGAGATTCTGCTTTGAATTTTGTATTTCAGGATGCTTTTGATGGCAGAAACAAATCCTGACTCAACCTGGCTTAAACAATAGGGAACTTGATATCTCAAATATCAGGAATTCCAGGGGGCAGGGTGGAGCCAAAGCTGGTTGAATTAGCCATTCAACAGTGGCATTCAGAACCAATTTCACGTTTCTGCTCTGCTGTCATTTGTTCCTGTCTTTCTCAGGCTGGTATCAAGATGGCTGCAGCAGCTGAGCACCGTATCCAGACCCGGCAAGATGTACAGGAAGAAGGTACCCCTCTCTTTCTGTGATTCTTTCCTAGAAGCGAAAACATTTTTTCCCGGAAAGCCCTTAAGCCACGGCCCACCATGGAAGACTTCTCCTCATGCTTCGTTGGCCAGAATTCGAGAACAACCATTCTCAACTCATCACTGGCAGGAGGGCCGGACTGCCCTTAGACTATTTGAGCCCCTTCCTGGAACTGGGGTGAAGTCTGTTATCACTGAGTCTGTGGGGGAGATAGAACAAAATCCAGTTTTGTTACAGAGAAGGAGAGAGGAATAAATGCTAGATGGACACAATAATAAGATCTCAGGCATAGAAGGGGAAGGGAACATCACTTCTTTTGTACCACATTGTGCTGAAAGAATGCCAGTCTCCCTCCTAATCCTGATTTCCATGACTGAAGACCTTCTCTTTAGCATTTGTGCATGCCAAACTCTAGGAAAAGCGGTCAGAGAGGGAGGAATCTTGGTCTTCCAGCTTCAATTAAGGATTCTAGTTGTGCCACAAATGTTCCCCACATTTTAATGATCTCACCTACTCACTTCCCATAGGGAATAGCCAGGCTAGGGAGCCATTCCACATGTAAGCAATCTCTCTCTGGTATGTTGGCCCTTGTCTCCCTGGGGGAGTGAATGCAATATGATCCTTATTCCTGTAAACCATAAAATATGATACCAAGTGGCTGCATAGTATGGGCCCACATCACCAGCTCCGTGGACAGGCTGACGAGAGTTGGACTCTTACTTCTACCACTTCTTAGAAATGGAATCTTGGGCCAATTATTTAACCTCCTTCTTCTTCAGTTTGCATCTCTGTAGCAGAGACTATTGTCACAGTAAGTCCCACTCCCTAGAATTATTGAGAAGACGAGAGAAGAAAGAGTCCCTAAATGCTTTACCACAGTGCCTTGTACAGGGAAAGTACTTAATAGCTATTGATTTTTAAGATTATAGGAATGCAGATATTATGATGTTATAAAAGAAAACTCCCAAAGCAGCCAGTAGATCCAAAGTGGTGCTCTCAACCCCAATGAGCACAGGCTTTTCTTTTCCTGGTGGCATTCACTCGGCACTCCCCCACCACTAGGAACATGGCGTCATGTGGCATAAGGAGGGAAGCCAAGAACTCCACCGACACTTGGTTCAGCGCAGCAACTCTGACTGCCAAGCATACTTTTGGAAAATTTCTTCTCCCCACTCCCGGAGCATATTTTGGACGCCTACTTTTCATATTGCGAAGTATACGTGACAAAACAATCTGGGATCTCACTGACAATCCTTTTCTTCATGCCGAAGCTTGGAATCTCTTGATTTGGGGAGTGTTGTCAGCCCCAGAAACCCCAGCAGAGAGGAGGTCCAGAGAAGACCCCACCCAGCACAGGTCAAAGGCAGGAAACGGACTGGAATCTGCAGGAAGTCAGAGGGACTTTCTGCCTTTGTGTCCCAGCCCAGACAACTCACTGAGGATTTCTCTCGTACAAAGCAGGTGGTTTTCCAACCTGGTTAGGCAAAGAAAAGCAAGAGATGACAGGTATAGAGTTCATTTAGTAGTCCTTACATTAGTTTCCTAGAATTGTTGTAACAAATGCCCCAAAAACTTGGTAGCTTAAAATGGTGACATTATTCTCTCACAAATGTAGGAGGCCGAAACTCTGAAATCAAGTTATTGCCAGGGCCATGCTTGCTCCAGAGGTTCTAAGGGTATGTCCTTCCTCGTATCTCCCAGCCTCTGGTGGCTGAGGCACTCTTTGTCTTTGGGCTGAATAAAGTCAATCTTTTCTTCTTTACATAAAGTCGGTATTTTCCTCTTCTCAACTTCTCTTCTAAGGACATTAATCATTGGGTTTAGGGATCAGCCTATTCGGGATTATTATATCTGAGATCCTTAGCTAATTATATCTGCAAAGACCTCCCAAATAGTATCACAGTCATAAATTCTGGCTAGATTTATCTTTTGTGAGGACATCATTCAACCCCCTACCAACTCCTCTTATGTAGCAGGTGCCAGATCAAGTGTATGTGACCTAGTGCCATCCACACAGCCACCTTTAGGGTCTGCACTGTGTCACCACCTTTTCCAGGTGAGGAGTCTGAGCCGTCCTACCTACTATACAGTCATCGTCCATTCTGTTTCTCCCATTGCGCTGGGTGGTAGAACCCTCTCAACCCCCCTTTACAGATGGGAACACACGGGCTTAGAAAAGTCAACGGCTAGTGAGAAGCAAAGCCCAGCACTCAAGTTTAGATCTTTCTCACATTCACTGGGTAGAGAGTGATAACTCTCATCCCTTCTATATTTTCTCAAAGCATATTTGCTGAATAAACAACAACTTGAAGCTGAGTCAGCAAGTTTTCATCTTCCAAGGAACTCAGGAATTTTCTCTTCTTTCTCATTTTCTGGTGAGAAGACATCCTAACACCATAGCCGAAATTCCAAAGAGGCCGGGAGGCTGGGCCAGAGGAGCCCGGACTGGCTCACACTCTACCAAGTGCGTATTCATGGTTGCTGATTAGACCTTTTTATAGGAAAGCTGTGAATTTGCCCCAGGCCAGAATGCCTTTCACTGTTGAGGGCTCAGAGCTGACACAGAGAACCTCTGGGAAGAAAGCTGATTCCTTTGGCAAATCCGGTGAGTTCTGGTTTCTCTCTGCCATGATCATCAGAAGCCTGGGAGGCAGGAAGAGAGCTGCGATTTATTGGTCACTCACTGCATGTCTGCTTCACAACGGGTACTTTCAGACGGTGATCTCATCCAATCCTCAGATATTACCATCTCTACTCAAGGATACCTAGAAGATCTGTGGAGTTCTGAATAAGAGTACTCATGGAGGCGCCAGACCAGGCTTAAATATGTAAGGTCAAAAATCGGACAAATAAACTGTGGGCATCCCAACCCACATGTCCAAGCTCAGTCCACCCATCCTGCCACTTGGGTTTTAAGGGCACTGTTTAGTCTGTTTGGTGTTGCTATAACAAATTACCTGGGGCTGGGTACTTTACAAAGAAGAGTTTTATTCCACTCACAGTATTAAAAGTCCACAAGCATATACCTGACCTTAGCTTCTGGTGATAACCACATGGTGGACAGCATCGCACAGAAGGAGAGAGAGAAAGGGAGAAAGGGAAAGAAGGAGAGAAAGAGAGAGATATCACATGGCAAGAGAGGAAACCAAAGAGTATTGGAGAGCTAAGCTCCCTCTTTTATAACAATCAGCTGTCTTTGGAACCAGTCCCATTCCAGGGCTCCAGGATACTTGGCTCATCCCCGTGAGTAGAGGAAGGATTTTGTCATCTTCGAGCCTCTCATATAGCGGCACCAAAATTCAAGATCCCAAAGGCCAATTTTTGACATTAAGAAGCATCGTACTTATTATTATGTGAAAAGTGCCAGGTATGAAACAGCTTGTAGATGATGATCGCATGTGTCTAAATGAAAGGCTGTATATATGCATTTATGCTGACACGGGATGTGACTTTTCTGGAAGGATAAGTAAGAAATTGTCAATAGGAGTTACCTGTCGGAAAAGGGAGTTGGCAAAAGATCTTTGTTTCTGCATGTAAAACTGTCTGTATGGTCGAGTATTTTACCATGTTCATATACTACTATTCTTTAATCAGAAATAGGAAAGAGAAAAAGGAAAAAAGCAAGCAAACATTTTACATGGGGAAACAAAGTTGCCATAAGAATAGCCTTGAAGTCCAGAGACATGGGCTGAATCTATTCCCCCAGGGCTGGCAGGAGTGATGCCAAATACCCTCCTTGTAACACGCCTCTCTGTGCTACTACCATCTTAGCCCGTTTTTTTCCCCTCCAGGGAAAGAGAAATATGTGTGTGCATAACAAATTAAGAGACTTATAAGGAATTGGCTCACATGATTATGGAGGCTGAGAAGTCCCAAGATCTGCAGGCAGCAGGCCGGAGACCCAGGAGAGCTGGGGTGTGGTTCCAGTCTGAGTGCAAAGGTCCAAGAACCAAGAGACCCGCCAGACTACGTTCCAGTCCCTGTCTGACTTTGACTCTGACTCTCGACCATACAGACAGTTTTACATTCAGGAGACAGATGGCCCAGCTTGAAGACAGTCAGGCCGGAGGGACTTTTCTCTCACTGAGCCCTGCGTCTCCTGTGGCTTCCTTCCTTGGTATTAGTTCTATTCAGAGAACACAAAGAGCTTTTGCTGCTCCATAAGTCATTCTCCCCAGCAATCAATGTCATCTTTAAAGATATATGTTGGCTATCTGCTTTAAAATATCAGAGCGAGCCTGGCCTCTTCAGGATGATCTTCTGCGCCCTGTGGGTTCTGGTTCCTGCCTGCTTAATGGTCCTGTCTCCTACCTTCCTCTACTTTCGGTCTTGGCCACACTGGACTTTTTAGTTCCTTGAATGTGGCAGGCTCATTCTGGTCTTGGGGTCTTTGCACATATGTACTGTTCTGTCTGCCTTTCCCCAGAGCAAAGCTTAGCTCTTTCTCCTTACATTGGTTGAAATAGTGTCACCTCTTCATGGAGCCTTCTCTGATCACTAACTAGAATAGCTGCCTCCCATCCCCCCAACCCCCACCACTCATTTTGTTTGTAACTCTTGCCAGTATCCAATATGGTGTGCTACTGTATTACATTTGCTTGTTTACTGTATATCTCCTGCGACTAGAATGTAAGTGCTAGGACAGCAGAGATTTTATCATAGCTACAACATGGAGAAGATATCACAGATATTTGATAGAGAGCTGATGAATGAATAAAGTCTATGCCTTTTGTGACAGTATTTAAAATTTTGCGGACAGCTACCAGACTACCTGGGAATCTTTTAAACTAAACATCCCCAGGCTTCCGCTTTTCCTGGCCAGATATAGCTTTGGGTCTTTGCTACTTTGGGCAGTCCTCCCCAGGAAACATTCCAATTTGTTTCTTTTTGAGCAGAATGCTCACAGCAGATGTGAGCATACCCCAGATGTAGTGTGAACCACTGAATGGAATAAACACCATATGATCACCTTGGCCATTGGGCCTCATGTGTAAGAGAGGGGGAGAGAATGCATGATCACCTCTGGCACTGTGTGACTTTCAACTCGGCAATGTTTGAAACATTCCCTCATGGGAAGCATTTTCAAACTGACTCATGCCTATAGCCCATACAGCCCACTCCACATGAGCATGCTCCCTCCACCATGTTGGCTGTTCCTGCAAGCGGTTATGAATCAATTGTGAGACTTTGTACCAGGCTGTATCAGCCAAGGGAGAGCCCTGTTTTCATGATACCCCCATTTTTCAGTTGGTCTACCCAGATGGTAACTTTTGCAATGCAAGCAATGTGAGGGACACATGTCTTGAACGCCCAAGGAGCCACCTTCACTAGAAGCAGCCTGCGACAGACTATAAGAGAAAGAACAGTGGAGTAGGAAGCAAAAGATAGATTCATGTCTCATTCATTCATTCATTCATTCAGCTAGTATTTGTTGAGTGTCTACAAAATGCCAGGACTGTTCCAGAAGCTGGACAAGGTCCTATCCTTGTGGGTTTTACACGTACATGAGGAAATATGAGAAAAGAATGATCAGATAATAAATTTTACAGTGAATTAAAATAAAGGGATCTAGTGATGAGTGACCAGTGGGTACTTTGGAGTGTGGGGTTACAAAAGGCAACTTTCAGGGGTGACATAGATGCCACATTCTAAGAAGAGAGCTCACTTGTGGGTCAGGACAGAGGTCCTCAGATGGGAACGAACTTGACTATGTGGAGAAAAAGAAGACTAAAATGCAGTACAAGAGCGAGTGCAGGGATGAGGCAGGAGGAAGTGAGATTCAGAGAGGTACAGAGCCGGGAGGCGATTCTCAGAGTAAAGAGCAGTTATGGCTAGCTGCTGACAGAGCAGTGACGGCTGAGCTTGCAGAGACGATGGGAGGAAGAAATGGTGTTTTGTGTGGAGTCTGGGTGACATTCTGGGTAACATTCTGCTCTCTTGGCCTCTGTATCATCATGGGGGAGGATGGATCTTTGGAACCATTAATTGAATACTTCACAGTCATCTCTAATCATCCTGTATTTGTTATTTTTCTAGAGTCAATGGTTTGCAAGAGAGCAGATTTAATACCGGACAAATACAAGTTACAACATTCACACACAAGCCAAATGCAGGAAGAGTGCGAACATCTGTCTATATACTAGAGACCTGAAAAATCTAATCCAGACGGCTAGATGCCAGGTCTGTATCCTTGACCTTTGTGCTCTATTCTCTTCCAGTCCCTGACTGTAGCAAGTAACACCTGGAGCCTGATAGGCTCTTAATTTATTGATTTTTTTTTTTTTTTTTTACTTTATAGGCTAGTGAGGCTCAAGAACACAACTTTGGTCTCAGAATAAATTATCAGCTTGAACAAGGATGACTATATCTCCTTTGCCAGGGGCAACAAGCCTGAAGACCTGCTGGGCCAGTCAGTCTGGGTTCTCTGTCACGGTCACAAACAAAGTACGTATTCCTCAAACCCTATAATTAGGTGTGTTCTAGCATTTGCAGCAGTAATAGTAGATAATTAGTTTATCCCCAAACTATGTGACACAATTAGTGTTTTCTAAGTGATGTTGAATAGATCTGCTTCAAAGGCACAGTGCAGAGCTGCAGGTAGAAGCTAAATTTAAACGTCCTCTTTGGGAGAAACCATACATGATAATTACTGCTTTAAATTCCCTGCTGAAAATGAGTCAACAAATCACACTGGTTGTTAACCTAAGCAAGGCAGGATCATCCGAAAGTGCTTAGAACAGTAAAGCGGCCCTGGCTTCCAAGTCAAGAGGTACGTGTTTCAGGAGATGCTCTGTGATTTCAACTTCCTCACCACAGGGATCCCGAAGAAGCCAGCGAGCTGTGTCTGTTCTGGGGGACAGTGGTGTGTCCACATGTAGTGTCTGGATGTACAGCAGCCAGCTTGGACCATGATGTACAAGGTGATACGCACAGGATGAGAGAAAGAAAGGTGGGAGGCCCCGGGGTTACGACGACGTTGCTGAGGATTGCACAAACTGTGAAACCACCTTCCTTCCAGATGTGCCCATTATTGTTTGCACCATCTTGAACTGGGGACTCTGTTACCTGGAGTTAACAGTGTGCTGACTGATGTGTTGGGCAATCTGAGATGGTGGATGTGAAATGTTTCGTGTGTAGTATAAAATGAAGTGATATTAATATATAGTGAAAAGTCCCGCAAGTCAGAAGCTTTGAGTTTTTGTAGTGATGCTTTCCTTACCTGGCACAGAATGGTAAAATTTTTGATCGTGGGAAGAGGGGAGGAGAATAGAATATAGAAAGGCCAAAGATTTCAACACTCATACAGGAATGAGAAATCTGTGATGGGAGGTGGCCACTGACCCTCTCTGAGCCCAGAGAAGACATCAAGAATTGAGCACAGATCACCTTTCCACGCTGGAAACTCTCTCAAGGCAGTGACTGTGCAATTAATTCTAAAGCTCAGCTGCTTTGTTTCTCATCTCTTTGGAATCATTGTCTTTCCTTGCCTGATAGTCAGGGTTTCATATATTTTGTCTATTAAAAATGGTGCTGTCATTAAATTATATTATAGAATTATTATATTTTATAACTATATAAAACATAATGTTATATGGTAGTTAAGGATACCTTGTGTATATGTATAAATATATAAATACATAGTTCTGTACTGTATAATAATCATGATCTGAATTAAACAGATTTATATTTCTCACTGTGAAAAAAATGGCTTGGTTTCCCGTTAAAGGAATGTGCATATTATGTATAAATACATAATTCTATAATGTATTGTGGAATTTTAATAATAATAATTAATGTCTGGTGGTTTACACATTCAAACAGACTTGCACTGTAAAGTGGTAACTCTGTAATAAGGCAATTTCCAGCAAGCAGGCTTGGGGTGCCTGGCCGCCTTCTCTCTGCCTCCTGAAATCCCATCACCTGGGTGGTGAGCAGCGTCGAGCAATGCCGAGCCCCTTGGGGAGGCTCTGAGTTCTGGGCACAAATCCAGGAGGTGAATATTGCCTTAGAGCCTGACTCAAAGACCACTGACAGAACTGGGGGTGATCATGGGGGGACTGGAATGAAAATGGACTCAGGGCAGTGTCTGTCCTAATTTTAGTTGCTCCCCAACCTTCCAACTTACTTCTGAATAACATGATGTAGAAATGAATGGAATTATGGCTTTTACTCCTGAAAATAAGGAGACAAGTAGCTCCCTTTGAGATCAGACAGCAGGGCCGCTGAGGGACCGGCTAGACCTATCTGCTTCCCAGCCAGGTATACCTCCTTGAGACTCATCTTCATCCCAAACTGGAGGGTGTGAGCCCTTGCCCAACCCGCCTGAAGCACCTGTACACAAAAAATTAGCTGAGTACACCACGTAAAATCTTTTTAATCTCTGAGCCACTATGTAAATTATTGAAAAGAAAGGATAATCAACTTCCCCATGGACAAGATCAGGTTGACCGAGAGGGCCAACTCATTCTCCTACACAGGAAAACACTGCGATGCACAGCACAGGTGGCAAAATCCCCCACTCTTTCCTTTTCTGAATTCACAGGTCATGCAGTGTGGCGTTGCAGTCCTTGCCTGAGTAGTGGAGTCACCCTTGAGCCTTTGAAACTGGGCTGGCCCAGCGACAGGGTTTGAGTAATGAAGCTAATGGAAACAACAGAAATGACAGTGAGCCGTGCCCAGCCCAGATCTCCAGAGACCACGCCTACTTCCAACCTGCATTTCTGGAACCCTCCAGACCGTGTACCGGTGCACGGGCAAGCCTGCTGGGGGGCGATGCAAGCCATCTTGACCCAGCCAGCCAAGCCAGGAGCAGAGCTGGTAACAGTCTGCAGATACACAGGCAAGCTGCTCAAGAGCAGACTACCTGCACAGGGTAAATATTACTGGCTTACAGAATCAGGACTCAAATATATTTTAAGTAACTAAGTTTTGGGGTGGTCTGTCGCAGAGTAATAGAGACGTATAAACATTTTTCAGAAAGCTTCCTTCTTTCGTTAATAGTCAAAGACATATTTTAAATAAGTGTCTTTTCCAGATGTGTGTACATGTGAGGAAAGATCTGTCTGGGACAAGAAGTCAGAAACATGGGTTCTGTCAGCCTTCATAGCTCCCGGCACAGCCCGTGAGTTTGTAGGAAGGCCATGAGCGCTATCTGCTTAGGAATTTGTCCTGTGACTCCATTCATTCCTCCCCCTTCCGAAATTATTCAGTTATAAGGAAGATGTGGTGAAACAAGCATTCTTGCACCAATGGGACTGTGAACAGGCACAATCACCTTATTAATTAAATAAATACTTACTAAATGTACTCTATGGTCAGTTACTGTGATGGGAGGTGGAACTGGGTGAAAACACATGGCTTCTGTCCTCAAGCAGCCCATGATTTATAAGAAATAACAAAGACTTAATTGTGAAATCAGCTCATACATAAAAATGAAATATTGGAAAAGAATTTGACACTATGAATCACAGTCTTTAAATTATTTTCACTCTTTGGTACAGTGATTTCTCTTCCAAAAATATATCTTAAAGATATGATCCAAAATGGGAAAAGGTCTCATTCACAAAATGTTCTTCTCTCTATACAAATACAGGAGAACTCTATTAATTCCCAACATCACATTAGTTGTGATACATCTACTGGCTAAAGAATTACACAGCCGTGGAAATTGTTTGTGAAGACTCCTTGATAACAAAATGATTAAGACAGATGCTAAATGAAATACAGATACAAACACACGTTTGTGGCAGTACTGACTTTATGTAACCAAACAAAAATTTGGATAGAATACTCCTAGTCTTTATTAGTGGTTTGAACAGATAATGAGGAAAAGAAAGGAAACAGACTTTTTGGAGATGTATCAGATATGAAGTCTATATGTGTTACGTCCTTAAACGCCTGAAAAGATTGTCACAATGACTCCTCAGGGTAGTTACTATTATTACCATTTTTAGATAAGGAAAATGAGGTTTATAGAAAAAAACAAAACAAAAAACCAAAACCAAAACTGCTCCATGCCTAGACAGCTGCTGGTTGTGGAAAATGCATTTGAATTAAGGAATATTTGATTCCAAAGACCATTTCTTTTTCTGTTAGAGCTGCCAGACTCCTACTTTTTGACAGTTTTTACAGTTTTTATTTTCTTTGTTTCCCCCTATTGGAACTTCCTAAATTTTCTTCAAAACATTTTATAACTTTAAAATTTAAATATAATTTAAAAATTCAACACATCATTTCCATGACATGCTTTTCACTTGGGACCCAAAGCTAAGTGTGCACTTGCCTGTAGGGAACTTCCAGCTCTTTGAAAGAGTCCCTTTAATCCCTACCTAGCAGGAGGACACTGGGAATTCTCTTGACAGGGGACAAACCTTCCACTTTATAATTGGAAAGAAAATCCTAGTATTCATGAAACCTGATCCTTTCTGTATCCCTAGTCCTTGTCCCAGAATTCTTGTGCCCTTACATCCAGGCTCCCCTCCTGTGCTCCATTAAAGGGGATTCTCTGTATTGCATGAGGGAGCCATGTGTCGTAGTTTCTGAAAACAGAGACATTCCTCCTTGGATTAAGCTGAAGCTTGGGTCTTGGTCAGCTTTCCCGTTGCTGGGACAAAATACTTGACACCTACAGCTTAAAGGGAGAGAGATTGATTTGGCTTTCAAGTTTCAGTCCACGATTGCCAGCTCCAGGGCAGAAACGTCATGGTGGAGGAAAACCGCTCAACTCATGGAATCTGGGAAGGAGGGAGCAGGGGAAGGACCCCAGAAGAAGGGGCCAGGGAGTAGATATAGTCCATAAGGTCACGCCTCCAGGATTTATTTCCTCCAACTAGGCCTATTGAGGAGGTTAGTGTCCTCATAATCCAGTCCCTTCTCCAGGAGCACTTAATCCAGTCCAGCTGACAATTCAGATTAACCAGCAGAGCCCGCCCCTCATCCTCTCCTCCTGTGGATTACATTCATTTCTCTTTTTCCAGATGGTCCTTGTACGTACATAGAGACACCATGTGCCTTGAAGTAGAGTTGCCTGGTTGCCTATTAAATATCTCTTCTTTCTTTCTGCCTTAGAAATGGAACTCAAATTTTATTCAAGGGTGCAATGACCCTAATTAAAGACTGAATATTCAAAGCTTCTTGGCAGCTCCTTGGGACATTGCAACTCAATTCTGACCAAAGAAATGTAAATAGAAGTTGTTGAATAGGACTTCCAAGAAAATTGCTTAAAAGGGATTGATAGTTGATGTTGACACTCTTTCTTCCTCACTCTGGTTCCTTCCTGCTCTCTGACTAGAATGGAGACATGATGGCTGGATCTTCATCAGCCATTTTGGAATATGAGGTGACCTGGAGCATGAAAGCCAGAGCAGAGTGTAGATTGAAGGAAAGTGGGACCCTAATGACTGCTGCACTTTCTTTCCTTGTTAAGACTTTGAAACAAAACAAAGCTAAATTAAAAAAAAATTTTTTTTAGAAGTATGCACATGAAAGTCTTAATCTGGCCTCAGTAATTACCTTGAACCTAACACCCCTAGTTTGGTCAGGAGTCCACCTATGACAAGTCTCAAGCCTCTCACCCCTTGAACATTCTACTCTGAGCGGCTCCCTTTTTCTTTCTTTGGGTCTCCCCAGAATGATGATCTAAGCCAGCGGTGGTGAACCTACAGCACGCATGCCACAGTGGGCAGTTTGTGTCATTGAACGCTCTAAAAGGCTCACCCCCACGGTGGAAACTGGCCGTAGAACATACATCCGGCTTGGGCTGTCTGTCCCTTGTCTGTGCTTCGCTTTCTTAACCTTATCTGGGCACTTGTGTTCTTAGTAATAATGCTGACACGACTGAGGGCATCCTGTGTGCCAGGCACTGAGGCCAGCTTGGAATGCGCAGTGTGTCATTTAATTTAAGCTCGAAACTCCCCCTGGAGCACCTTCCCGGCTTGAGTGTCTTCCCTGCTGCTTCCCCGCCAGCCTCAGCAACCCTCTCTTGCTCGTCACCGTCTTCCCAGTGCCTGGCACAGGGCACGCGTGTGTGAAATGCTTGTAGAATGGAACCGAGCCGATGCCAAGGTGACTTTGGAGTTAGGCCGCCCTGAGTTCAAATCCAGCTCCGCTGCTCATGGCTTAACCCTCCAGAAACTCGACCATTGTGAGGAGGGGACCCTGGGATGCCTTGCAGAGCTGTGATGCCAACCAGAGAAGTGCGGGGCAACAGTGAGACCATCTCTCACGGAGACAGCACGATTGTGATGTGGACAAGTGCAAACGCTTCAGTCTCATAAAGTGGCGGGTGCCAGAGTGAGGGATCACAGAGGGCAGGAGGAAGAGGCAGAGGATGCAGGAGGAGGGGTCTCCATGGGCCTCGATCCATTCTGCCCTCCCCTGGGCTGGCCCTGGCTCCAGACGTGCTGCCAAGGCCGGGTGCTGGGGCGAGGCACAGAGAGGGGGAGGCTTGTTGCCACCACGTGTGCTGAGCTCCGGACACAGTGAGCAGTGCCTCCTTGACTGCCAGGTGTCTCTCCAGGAGCCTGCAGGGAGCTCGTGGAGTTGACCTGTGACAGCCAGTCTTGGGGAGCGATGACAAGGAGTAGACAAGTGGCTTATCGCTATCCTAATTCAAAAGTCCTCCCAGACAGTCGCCGCCAAGTCTTTGTTTCCACCCTGAAACCTGTCCAGAGCAATGGATGGTGTTGAGTTCTTAGCTATATGTTGGGCTGCCAGCCCTGTGCCTGCAGAGTGGGGGCTTGATAAATACTCTGACTGCATAGCTGTGTGGCCCAAATCAGTCCGCTGGGGTGGGTGGTGTAGGTGCAACTCAATCAGTTTGTTGATTGTGAACAGTTTAATATAATTGTTACCCAAGCACTGTTCTTCCTCTGCTATGAAAGAAAGAGGGGGAAGAACTAATACATATTGAAATTTTACTAAGTGCCAGTCAGATTGCTAAGTGTTTTTTACCGACTATGTCATTTATATATCAATATCATTGGGTCAGTACTGTGATCTCATCTTTATGGGTAAGGAAATTAATGCTTTGGTAGATTAAGTACTTTGACAGGGTTCATATAGAGGTATGATTCCAATGTCTGGTACCATATAATGGGTCCTTGCTTCAGCTATCCTGAACTTGTGAATTCTCTCTCTGCCGTTTTGCTTAGGCCCAGTTTCTTTCTTCTTCTGTCAACCCAAATAGTAGAAGTCCCAGACAGAATACTATACACCTGAGCGTGCCCAAGTATTAATGAAAACCTCGACTCTCAGAACTTAATTTGTTTCGGTTTTGTAAATATCTGTGTAATAACGCTAATGACCATAACTGACTTGCTACTATATGACAAGAATGTTACACATGAACACCTTGAGTCCTCCCTAAACACCATCTTCCTTTAGCAGGTGAGGAAACTGAAGCTCAGAGAGGTCAGGAGTCTTGAGCAAGATCATACGGCTTCAACCTAGAGCAAACTCGCACAGCTATGCTTTCCTCACCTCATCACTGTGTCCCTTCTCTGCTAAATACTGACAGGGTGAGGAGATGAGTGAAGGAGTTCCTGCCAGCGACTCTTGCTCGCACACTGAGGTGCAAGCCCAAGCCCTGCTTCCCTCCCTGGCCTCTTCTGCCCTCCCTTGCTGTGACGTGGGACGGATGGGGAGCTTTTCACTCTACTCCCTCAACTTCCCATCCTCTCTAATGCTCCTTTCAGCCTGTACTCTGACCTTGCCACCTGCTGCTTATGTCGTCGGTAACACGTCATTTCATTTGTGTGAGGCTCACTCTCAGCATTTGTTCAGGAAGCCCTGATATCTGCTGGTATTGTAGGAGTGCATCAGGCTGCATTTTTCAAAGATGGTGGCACCAATACATATCCCGTCCCTGTGCCATCCACCAATGTGGCCTTGGGATACCCCTACTGAGTAGTGGGGTCTGTGTCCCTTCCCCTGAACTTTGTCAGACCTATGAGACTGTCTTGACCAACAGAATTCAGCAGAAGTGTCTCTGCATGGCTTCAAAGAACAGGTTATAAAAGGAAATACAGCTTTTGCCTGGAACTCGCTCCTGAGAGATGCTCCTTGGGGCTTGAGCTGACCGGCAGGAGGACCCAATGCTGCAAGTTAGAGAAAACATATGGCAAAGTCACACAGAAAGGAAGGGTGTGTGAGAGGCCCCAGCAGTTCCGTTCCCAGCTCTCTGAGTCTTTCCAGCCCAGGGAACAAATGCGTCCAAGAACTTCTTATCTTCAGGCTGCTCCAGGAGATGCTGAGTGGAGCAGAGACCCGTATTCCTGCAGAACTCTTCTGTGTACTACACATTCTGTTGAAAATTACTGTTTGAGGCCGCTACATCTGGGAGTGGCTGATTATGTAACCACAGTATCTGGTGTGGGGGACGGCAATGGACCAAAGTGCTAAAAGTGCTCAGCATTTGGGAAACCAGGTTGACCTGAGGTCACCTCCAGGGTCAGGCCTGCAGCAACCTCAGCAATATGAGACGTGGCCTCCTGGTTTTCATAAATCAGAATCAGAGTTTTTCAAGTTGCTCAAACTCAGGAGGTAGGTTTTAACCAATTTCCAGAGCTACAAGCCCACAGGAATGTAAAACTCAGTTCAAAACACACTATAAACTGACTCATTTTCATGGGGCTATTAAAAAAAAGTTGAGCGTATGCTTAATTTCCTTAAAGCTTCCAAAAACAATAGGAAAGTCTTTCAAATGGAGCCATATGTGTGGAAGATCTGTCTAGAATCCAAATTCTTCCCTAACTTAGTTAGCTTAAGGAAAATTCTTTTGTTTCATTGAACCCGGAGGCAAAGAAAATTGCTGGGCTAGAGAAATGGCCTCTTGTCATGTGCTTTGTGTTTTTTTGTGTTTTTTTTTTTCTTTTTTCTTTCTGTTTTTTTGTGCTAGGGATCGAACTCAGGGCCTTGTGCTTACAAGGCAAGCACTCTAACCTCTGAGCTAAATCCCCAGCCCCTGTCATGTGCTTTGAAAAGGAACATCAGACGCTGCTCAAGAGTAAACAGAGCCATCTTCCCCCTCACTCACCTGTCTTCCCATTTAGGTCTTTATTAGACAAAATGTACATTTGACTGACGAATCTGAAGCAGTATGGAGGGTTGAAGAAACATTTTGAGCAAAGAAGCTAAACATTTAGGTATGCTGAGCTCGTTAGAACCAGAAGACTTTCTGGGGGTCCTATAGTTCACGGTCTTCATTTCCATAGGTGAGATGTGGGAAGCCAAGTGAATGAACATAAAGGCAAGATGGAAATGGAGAACTCTGGCACTTCTAAAACACCCGACTACCTGCTGGTTGTCATACTCATTTTTAAAGTATTTAAATCCCAAAGAAAAGATCTGAGCAGATCTTAAATGATCTCACCACACAACAGAAGAAAAACAAACAGAAAATGTTGACTATGTGAGGTGATGGATGTGTTAACTAGCTTGATGGTACTACACATTTCACCATATATATATATATATCTGTATATATATATATATATATATACAGATATATAAGTATATGTGTGTGTGTGTGTATATATATATAATCACACTGTACACCTAACCTGCACAATCTGTCAATTATACCTCAAAGCTGGTAGAAATAAAAGAAGGCTAAGGTATAGATAAACAATGGGAGTCAGTAGGCAGAGAGATTTGTTCATTGTTTTCCAAACTTCCAAGTCATTGTATATATCCATCACTTCATTTGCTTAACATACATTTGTAATTTACTGTCTTAGATTTAATTATTTCACATTGTGTACATGTGTCAAAACATCACATTGTACTCCAGAAATGTACAAATCTGATTTGTCAGTTAAAATAATGTTAATAATAAAAAGTCATTCTGCAGGCTATGGGAGTTGAATTGCAAACTGTGGGTGTTGGTTACGGGGGGGGTGTGGGATGGAAAGCGTTTGTGGAAGGTAGGCAGGATGATCCGACGTGGTCACGATCTATATTTAAACTGAGGACCTAACATGAGCCATTGTTTGCCCAGCAAGGGTGGGATGGCGGGTCCTCGGCCCCTGATGGTCATTCATGACTCATTGGAGTGCAGGGTGGAGTAGAAATCTCCCCAGAAAATAAGCAAGGGGAGATCTGCCAGGCCTGGAAAGCCCTGGTGAGGAGTTTGCACTGTTTCATGAGAGCCATGGGAAGCTATGGGGGGGTTTAAACAGAGGAAGGATTAGTTCACACTTACTCTTTTGTAAAAGTCATGGAGAGGGGTTGGAGAGAAAAACACTAGTGGAATGAACTGACTTCCTGAAAGGAACCAAGTTCTTATCTCTCGGGGTGATCTAGAAGAACCAGGATGACCTCCTGACAGGGACCGCATAAGGAGAGTCGATAAGCATGTAACTCTGAAATCGTATGTTTCATTCAGTTTAATTCTATCCTTAATATCATTCAAATCTTTGGATTTTACCCCTCTTTCAACACTTTATTTTTCTTTGCCTCTAATATGCCAGGCACTGTGCTAGTCAGGGACCACTTAACACAATTTTAATGTGCAGGATGAGATGAGCCACCGTGGAAAGAGAATAGGGTAAGTGCTGCTGCACCATGATTTGGATACAGGCCTTCTCACCCCGACCTGTTGTGGAGAGTGACTGAGAGTCCATCTTACCTCTTCATGTCCTGGATCGCCTTCTCCGGTTGCTATAGTGACTCCCCGGCATCCTTTGTTTTCATCTCTGTCCCAGCTGGTCCTCTGCTGGCCTGACTTCCATTTGGGTCATTTCCTTCCATCAGAGGTAAATACTGATTGCTGAGTTCTTGATTTTGCTCTCTACAGTTATTTGATTCTCAATTTTCAATGAACAGAACTGCTGTGCTTCAGTGTTCAGACTTGGGGGCCCTTTAGCCTCGCTTAACTGTGCTGTTGATCAACGCGGACAAATGTTATGAACCTTTCTCTTGAAGGTTCTGTCACTGACTTTGGATAAGCCATTTAACCTCTCAGAGCCTGCATCCTCAAGTATAAAATAAAAATATTGTTGCTTCTCTTGAAAGATTTTTTTCTGAGGGAGTGGGGGGCATTAAATGGGGGAAAGCGTGTGATATGTACGTGTCCAGCCCAGAGTCTGTCAAATCATGTAAGGAGTGAGACGCAGCAGAGCTGGGGGAAGGACCATTTCCTAGTTCTAAAGGAGTCTGGGATTCAGCCCAAACTGTTCAGCAAGTGGACTGCATCTGCGCACCGCAAGATGCACAGAGTCTCCAGCTTAGAATGGTGAAATGAAGTGTGCAAGACCCTGATACACGAGCATCTTCAGTCGTGTTGCCATGGCTGCTCCACGTCCCAAATCTGTTCAAAATGTTTCCCTTTTATGGTCTTTTTGACTTTGGGGCAAGAGCCAAGGGCTGCACAGTGCCAGATCCTGTGAATAAGGTGGATGGGGACACACTATCGTGTTTCTACAAGCTGCCTTTCTGCTGGATGCCACTTGGCAGCAACTCTCACCATGGTTTTGATCACACCTTGTAAAGACACTTTAAAAAGAGGACTTCCAGAACTGCTTCCAGAAGTGGCAGGAACAATGGGATGAATCTGTGCAAAGAGAAGAGCTGTATTTTGAGGGTGGTTAAGGGCAATGTATTCTTTACTATAACAAATTTTAAAAATTCAAATATTCATCATTTTTTAATCATCCATGTACGGACCAAATAAAACGTGTTTGTGGGTTGCTGTTGGCTCTTGAGCCCCCAGTACGTGACTTCTGCTTGAAGAACGGCTCATGTTTCATCCATGCTTGATGTAACTTGAGAAGCCATCTCTGCCCTTGTGGCAGACTCACAGACTCAGTTCTGGTTGGAAACAGGCTGCCCTTGAATTGGTGCCCAACTGCTGTGCCCAGTGCTGGGTGCCCACCAGGTTTGCCTCTGGACATTCTGCTTTCTTAGTTGCATTGTAGTGTGCTTCCTTCCTCTGGATGAAAGAGGTGTTGTTAGCAGTCCTGATTCCTAACAGTCAAGTAGATTTCTCATGACCCTGCAAGACTGTCTGAAGCTTTGCTCTGTGGAACTGACTATAATCTGCAGGCTGCTTCATCTCCTTCACGGCCAGCTCAGTGTCTGTGAGTGTGTGTGTACGTGTGTGCATGTGTGTAAAGGGAATGTGTGGGATGGGAAAATGATGGGTCTTTGTCACCCTTCCTTGATGGTTCACTCTCTTAACAATACAATTTCTGTTTGATTCTAGGGTTTACTTTTCTAAGACACATCATCTATTCATGTCTTGATTTTAGAGGTAAAAATATAGATTCTACCCCATTACATGTATACTTCAATTCTACACCTCATCTAGATTTTAGAGCTTCAAAATGTGAAAAACCGGGTGGCTTAACCAAAGAAGGTGACACTTAAAAGAACAATGTTTTTATGACTAAAAATGCAATATAGGAACTCATAACTATAATTCAAATGTTATTTGTCTGTATTTATTTTTAATTTTTCTTTAATTAAAATATCATTTCAGTTGTATAAATTTATAGGGTACAGTGTGATAATTAGCTGCATGTATGCGGGTAACTTTATTGAACATTTACTGTGTACCCAGCTGGGTTGGCTGAAAAATGGCTTCAAGATGTCCATGTCTGAGTTCCTAGAACCTGTGAATGTTACAATAAACAGGGCGAAAAATAGTCTTAGCAGATATGTGTAAGTCAAAGATTCTGAGATGCAGAAATTATATTGGATTGTCCTGGCGGGTGCTAAATGGGGTCATATACATATTTAGAAGAGGGAGGCAGAAGAAGGTACGATACCCACAGGAAGCAGTGATGCGATCATGAAGGCAGAAAGAAAGGCTCGAGGGTGTCAGCCTTACACACGGAAGGGACGCAGTTGCAAGCCACAGCTGGCAGGCGGCCATCACGCGCTCACCAGGGAAAGTCACCCCCCCGCCCAGAGCCTGCGGGGGAGCAAAGCCTGCAGCCGCTCTCATTTTCTCATTTTGACCCAAAGATGTTGACCACAGATTTCTGGCCTCTGGACCTGTGAGAGAATACATTTTTACAGTTTAAAACCAGCAAATTTACGGTCATTGTTACAGCAGCCATAAGAAAGTAATACAGTGTTCTCCTGCTAAGCACTTGACAACCGTCTATCGGCTCACTTCAAATTGAGAAAAATCCTTAATAGCAGCGCACGTACATGGTGATGGTAGTATTTGCATATGTGTGTGTGTGCATACACGTGTGTACCATGCATGTTGTATGTTATATGGCTTTCTATTTTCAATTAGTTTTTATTATCTACTGATATATTCGACATTGTTGTAAGTGCCAGAGATACACAGATCACTCCTTGCCTCACTGAGTTTTCAGTACACAAAACACTAAAATTAGTCTACGTTTAGGTGGCATGAAAAATAACAAGCACGGTGTGAGGAAAAGGGAGCAATGGGGGTAGGTATTAAATTTGGCCGTTCAGTGGCAGGTAATGAGTTTGTAGAGGATGCAGGGTCAGGTTCCATCGGGCACTGTGCAGACCCTTGAAGGAATCTGGAACTTGCTTGCGTATAATAACAAGAAGCCCTCAGAGGGCTCTATGCAGGGAACTGCAGGCTGGAGAGACCTCTGGGTGGGGGGAGAAACCTGGTCTGAGAAGCAAGATGCAGCCCTGAAGCCCATGGTGGGGGAGGTAAGGAGGAAGAAGAGTTATCGACCACAGGATTGTCAAGCTGAGCTCTACCCACAATTCCAGCTCTGCATCCCTGACCTCGTTTCTTGTTCACTTTGCTCCTGTGACTAAGCAGTGAAGAAATGGTCATCTCTGCTTTAAGACAGGAAACCAAAGCTGAGTGAGGTTGAGTCACTTGGCCCACAGTCTTCTGGTGCTGACCATGGTGGAGCTGGGCCAGGGCCCAGACCTCCTGGCCCCTGGCCTGGGCTCTTTGAAGCACCTGTTTCCCTGTCCCTGACTCACAGGTCGGCAGTGTCTTCCTGGATGCTCTGGCCGCCAATGGAGTCCCTTCTGGCACTTCGGAGGAAGCAGAAATGCACACCCAGGTTCCTGGCAGACTAAATAAAGAGTGTTACCCACGGGGTATCACCCGCAGCGGAGCCATCTGCTGCACAGAGCAGGCGAGAAAGACATTTGCAGTGTGTGGCACCCTCTGTGCCTGTGACGGGTTTGTGTTGACGCCTCAGAGGAGACCACTGCACTCCTCGCAAGCACAGACCCTGCGCTGTTAGTGGGAATCTAGGTGCACCTCCTCAGGTTGCCAGAACTGTGGCTTTCTTTGTTTTTCTACAACGGGGTCTAGTTTTGATCTCAAGCTGCTGCTAAGAGTGGGCGGAAACACCTTTGCCATCTACAACAGGCATCTTTGCCTAGGGCTGCTGCTCGTCTCTGGAAGGGCTGCTGATTTCCAGGCGAACAAGTGGCAGGAACATCTACAACCCTGTGCTGTTCCTGCGCCAAGCCAGCTTCCTATCTGGGCGTTAGCTGTGTGTCCTCTACTCCCACGTCCTGTCTCACCCCGACCACCATGTGATCCCCCTTTGGCCCTCTGGGAAGGACAACATTATACTGATCCCAGGTCCAGTCTGTTGTAAAGGAAATGCCCTTTTCGGGCTCATTTTGCAGTCTGCCAACATGCTGAGGCCTTGGGGACTCAGCGAGGCTGCCACAGACCTATCTAGGTACCACAAAGACGTTTCTTCTGCTCCCTGGCCAGTCAAGCTGGGCCTCAGGATGGTCTCACTGGCCCTCTGGCCCTGCCTGCTTTTGGGTTTTCCAAATCTATGAAGACTTGGCTAGGGTGAGGGCAGGACCCAAAGTCTCTTTGTTTCCCTTTTGTCCTCACCCCAGTGCAGGAAATCTTCCCATGGTATCAGGGAACCAGAAGAACAGCTGAGGCCCACTACTCATCCTGACTCTTTGTTCTTGCTGCTTTCCATGGACCGTGTCTTCCCTGACCCAACAAACGCAAGAAACCTCACCTGTGGCGTAGATGCAGGGAAAGGATCCCAGGGTACAAGAAATAGGAGGGCCACAAAACAAAATCTTGCTACTATCTAAAATATGAATCCTTTCATTTCATTATGTGCTGGATGTTGGAAACATCTGCTTGAAGTCAGACAACCTGGTTTGAATCCTAACTGCAAGGTACTCGATTTGTCAGTTGGGACACACGTATGACTTTGTCTCTCACCTAAAAAGTGGAAGTAATTACTCCCATCAGATGGGTTGTCTTGAGGGATATAAAACACTGTATCAGCTAAGATACTGGTACAGACCGGGTTATAATCGTTGTTACTGAGCAGACTTCCAGTTTTGGCAAACACAGCTTTGCTTAGTTTTCTGGCCCCCTTCCCTGTCACTTCCTCTCCTATCTTCTGTATTAGTGTTGTTATTCACAGATGATGGTCCACACCTTTGAGAATTTTCTCTCCCCATCTGGATTCTTTTCCGCCTCTCTCAGCACTTCTCCAAGGTCCCTTTCCCATGCCTCACCACCCTCCACTCATCGGGACAGCTCGTTTCCCTCTGGGCTCAACTAAAATGTCACCTTCCTGGAGAGGCCTTCATGATACTACCGTGGACAATTGGACACTGTCACTCTTTCCACATCCTACCAGAATGTTAATAAATCGAGGCCTGGCACAAAGAAGACTGTTAGCAAATACTTGTTGACTCAAGACCCAGAAAACAAATGATAGAATCTGTTCCACATCTGGCTTCATGTATTAAAGGGGTATTTACAATGGGCTTTATTCAGGTTGATTCTTAAACATGTGGGATTTGAGTTCTGATTCTCATTATTTTCCTTTGTATGGGCTGTAGATTAAAATTAAATATATTTTATTTTAATTTTTAACCCCAAGGAAGTTTCTTCTTTACTTCTCCCATTGCTTTTTATTTTCTTATAGATCATTTTTTTCCCCTTCTAGTTGAGAATTGTGTTCAGGAGTCAGCAGGCTGCAGAGTCACTTTATCATGAAATACACAGCTATACAGCAAATCAAACACTCCTAGTAGTTTCTTCTTTATGAGAAAATATTTATTACATTTGAGCTCTGGCTTGGAAGCTGGTTATCATTTACTTGCTGTGTTTTAATATCGTGTTGTTTTCCCATTATTGCTTTAGTTGCTAGTTGAACTCCCAACAGTCTCAGATACTGCCGCCTGGTGGTGAAGCCAAATGATAACCAGTTCTTTTGTAAAAGGATGCTATTATTGAAGGCCAAACAGGCTTACTGGGGATGGTAAGTACAGACATGGAGAGACCCAGACTGATTTTGGAATGCTTGCTCCATGCCAGTCATTATGAGAGGTAAGCACCACCGAAGTTCATATGATGCCCACCACACTGCTGCAGGAAGATGCTACAGTCTCATTTTACTCTTCTGGAAATAGGTTCCCTGAGAAATCAACTAGGAAGGGAGCGGAAACTTAGGGGATTCACCCAATGCATCTGACTCCTAAATCCCATGCTTTTTCCACACCCCTGATCATCTCCTAGAGATATAGCCAACTCTCTGGTAACTGAAGACTCACCCCAAGTTCTCTACTCTTTGTCTATTTAGGGACAAGCGGCCAATAGATTCATATATTTGAAAAGATGCTATCTGGAAGAGAAATTTGTTTGGTATCCTACAGGAATGGAGCCACTAGGACAAACAGGTAGAAGCTACATAAAGAAAAACCTCAGCTCAACCTAAAGAAGAGCTTTTGATGTCTAAGGCATGCTTTTCCGTGGGCTACTTCTTCAATTCATACAAGGCTTATTCAACATCCTGCAATCACTGAAGTGCACTGTGTCTCTCTCACTACACGGAGTTCTTAAGAGGGGAAAAACCACAGCTGACTGTCTTCTTATCCCAGTGTGCAGGACAGAGGCGAGTGTGTTAGGTATGAAACAAAATATTTGTTGATGAAGAAATGAGGCAGAGAAGTTAGAGATGTTCAAAGGTGCCTGCGCTTCCTTGGGAGAGGCATACATCCTTCTTTGAACGAGGGATGCCTTGAAGCTGGGGGATTGCCTGGTAGGGACACCCTAAAGAACCCCCAGGCTTTTGAGGGAGGGTGGATAATGAGGCACAGAGTCCTTACGAGTAAGCTGTGATAAGGTCCAATATGCTGAGAAATTGATCTCCGAACTTGGAGTGTAGCCAGAAAAGCACTGAGGCAGTGGCACTTTCTGGGTACAGTGCCTGTGGCCATGAGAGACTTTGGCATTTACCCCGATGTTCCATGCTGTGAGAAGGACGCAGTGACCAAAGATCTTCTAGATGTGAGAAACTGGTGCTGCACACGTCCATGCCTTCCCGCTCTCCCAGCATCATGGCATGGTTTACCTGCTATTCTGGAAACTCTTCTGTGGGCTGTCCAGAGGATGCAGGAAATTATAAAGCAGGGTGCTTGTCTGAGTCATTGAATTAGGAAGATGTTTTGAGTCTGCCTCGAAATGTCTGGGGACCACAGGATAGACAGGAGGATATGGAACTTCTTTTTCCAATGTTAGTCCACGTAGCTGACTGCATGGTGGGCCCATAAATGCTTCCTTTGTGCCTTCCTCTTGTCATGATTCTCCCACTCTTCTCCCTGCAGGGAAGAGAGTACATTGCCCTGTTCTACTGATGGACTTGAATGGGCGATTGGCTTTGGCTCATGTCATGTGAGTGGACCTGATGCAAAGAGAAGCCTGTGCAGTTTGGCTGGGTTTTTTTTTTTTTTTTTTTTTTTTTTCATTTTCTAGGAGAAGAGCAAACCATAGGTGGCAGCTGGTCCCAAAATGAGAGACACATGGAACAGATGGAGCTTGGGTAAAGCCCAGAGTAGGAGATGTTCCAGCCACTGGAGCTGACTTGGAGACCTGTGAGTGAGAAGAATATTTATTGCTGTAAGCCACTGAGATTTTGGCATTTTAAAAGAATGCACTATTGTATCAATACTAGCTAATATATTCCAGAAGAAAGAATTAGGACCAGTGAATGGAAGCCATAGAGGAGCAGACTGAGTCATACATACTTAATATACATTCCAAATTCTTCTCTAGTCTATACAAGGAACATTTCTAGTACTTACTAAGGCTGTGAGGGGAACCTTTAATTTTCCTAAGCACATTGATAGATTTGGACATAGAAGTTTGGGAGTGGGGGCTATAGCCTGGGAGGATTGCTCCATACAACTGAGCATGAAGGCTTTCTAGCTCCACAAACAACTAGAATAGCAGGGCGAGATGGAGGAAGAAAAGAGGTAAAACAAAACAAGATGGAAAAGAATGAATAAGATGGTGGAAGGTGATTGCTACAGACTGAAATTTGTTACCTCAAAATTTCAGACCTAAGCCCCAGTGTGAGTGTATTTGGAAGTAAGGCCTTTGGGGAGGTAATTAAGGTTAAATGAGATCATAAGATCATAGAATTGGTGGCCTTAGAAAAAGGAGGAGAGAGATGGAGAGAGGAGGGGGGGGAGAGAGGGAAGGAATTAGAGAGACAGACAGGGGCAGAGATAGGGAGAGGGTGGGAGGCACACACACACACTCACGTACACATACATGCTCTAGGAAGGGAGCCCTCACCAGGAACCAATCAGTCACACCTTAATCTTAGACTTCCCAGGCTCCACAATGGCGACAAGTAAATTTCTGTTGTTTAAGACACCCGGCCTTGTATTCAGTAATGAGCAGACTGAAGACATGGCCTTGTGAGGTCAGCTATGGCTCCCGGTTAAGTCACCTTCTCTCCTCCTTCTGAAATGCAGGGACTTTAGGGTCCATTCTATACTTGGAGAGAGGCAGGGCCAAAGGAGGCTTGGGAATGCCAGTTTAAGCTATTAAATCACCAATCTAACCTGTGTGACTGCCCCAGGTTGGGGGCAGGGAGGGTGTGATAAGGATACCAGAAATGTCCAGCAAAGCCCTACCATCCAATTCCCTATTTTGAAATTCTAGAAGTAGAAACCTCTCCCCACGGGTCTAATTACTTGTTCCGCATCTGGATTACCCTTTCTGTATTAGGTCAGAAAGTTCACGTTCCTGTCTCTCAGAAGAGTCTACCACCACATCATACTCTAAATATTCTGTGTGCATCGTTAGAAAAATTCCATGTTCCAACCCCTGGGTTTGGTTCTTGATATGTTAATGGGAGCTTAGGAAATATATACTATACATCTTGAAAAAGTGAGACTTTCAAAATATTATCTTGAAAATTGTATTTTAGTGTTCAAAAAATGAATAACGAATGTGTTTCATTTATTTCACATTTCTGCTCACAAAGTCCTAATCACACACACCCCCCTACTTTCTCGCTGAGGCAGATGGGTGGTTTTGCGTGGTGAGACGGAAGATAATGTACATGGAATGCACTGTTCAAGGTTCGCTAACATTAAAACTACCTCTGTCACTACTATAATGCCTTTGACAAGTTGCCTATTTTGCGTCTCTCTGTACTCATTCATGTGTCTAGAACATGGGAGAGTACACTCGTAACTTGCCTCACATAGCCTGGGACTTTCGTAGTTTTAACATTGAAGTCTCACATCCAGGAGAAGTCTCAATATAGGGAGCCAGGACACTTACTTCTTCCTGTGCACACGCTATATATTTACTGTTGAGAAAGGTGGTGATTTGCTTGAAAGGAAGAGATCATCCCCGAAGAATCATTTGTCTCTGGAGTAAATGATACTGTGTTTGAATTTCTACATATGTTTCAACTGTGACTTCTGAATTTCACAACAGTGATTTTGCTCAGCCAACAAGTAATTGACTCATAAGATCTCACTTCAACTAACACATGGTTATCCCTCAAAAACAGAATAAACAGACCCCAGGGCATTTGCTAATTGTTTGTTCTGGTCCTTTAGTCTTTGGCCATAACCACTGCCAGACTTCAAAGGACTCAAGAAGTGGTTGGCTATGGAACAAAAGTAGAAGAAAGAAGGATTCGCTCTTTCAATCTGTTAAAATCTTATATTAGTGGTTTCAAGCTGGGAGTCATCGTATCTTGTGAGAAATGGCAGTGCAGAGAGGAAAGAGAGTCGCATGAATAATTTGCAATAGATGGAAATCCTTGTCAAGGTACTTGTCTCAAAATGGTAGAGGGCAAGGGGCTGGGATTAGGGAGATGAGGCATCTAGTTTGGGCCACCACCTGGCTGTCATGCTGTAACTAAAGTCTCTCATCTGCTAACGGGAGAATGAGTAATCGTTATACTAGTGTTAATGTGTAGGGATTTATCATAGTCAAAACATTATAAGTCCTTACCACAACCGTAAAGCCCTATCATGCCATTGTCCTGTGATGTAACTTCTACAGTCCTTTTTTGAGCTCAGGCGCGTGTACTCTTCCTCATTCTTATTCCATCGCCTGCATATGGAACATCCCTCTGCTTTCACGGTTTACCAGCTTTTGGCACAAGATCCACCAGCCTCCAGTCGCCTGATTGCTTTCCAAGTTGTCACCTTTCACTTCCCTTGGAAAACATGACATTTTAATATTGTCTGTGAATATTAACTCAATCGGATGGTGCCGTCCCGTAGTAAGTGCTGCTTTGCTTCGCTCGTCCTTTTTTACATCTCTTGTCCCTCGGGACCTTGTCAGAAGGCTGGACAGCAGAATTTGAGCCTTTACTGGCTGCAGTACTGGCCTGTGGAGCCTGGCCTAACACCATCATCAACTCAATGTCCCCGAGCCATAGTGATTCTACTTTTTAAATTAATTTTTTAAACTGTGGTAAAATATAAATATTATAAAAATTTCAATTGAAATCATTTTGCAGTGTGCAACTCAGTGGCATTAGGTACTTTCGTGGAGTTGTTCAACTATTATTGCTGTTTCCAAAATCTTTTCATTAACCTAAGTAGAAACTCTAAAGAACAAGCGCTGACTACGCATTCGTCCCTCAAACTCAACCTCTGAGAACCTCTAATCTACATTCTGTGTCTGTGAGTTCCACAGCACCTCCACTGTACTTATTCTGTGGAGCATACTATGGAGAAAATCATGTCTGTATGGCTTCACAAGATCTATAAATTTGGTTCTATGTAAAGCATTCATGAGTCTATTGTATGAGTTTCAAGAATTTACTATATTTAAATTCTGTCCAGAATTGTGCTAGATGATGTGGGACATATAGAACTGTAAGATTTGGTCATTGCCAAGTCTGGTGATCACTTATGGTCTCTTGTTTGTTGTTCTCATGAAAATACTGACTGAGGC
>PVJO010010926.1:0-62102 GCA_004026905.1 Hystrix cristata | reverse complement strand
CCCGGGACCGCACCCAGCCTCCCGCCGTGCCCCAGCAGCACCGCACTTCATGGCCTTTCTCCTAACTGTGCTGGGGATTTTGCTTTTTTAAAACAATAAAGGGTGATTGTGAAGGAACCTGCTAGAATGTTCGCTTCAGCTGTGTTGATAATGGCGCCCTCCAGGAAAAGACAAGAAAATGTAAATGTTCAAAACCAGAGGGTGCATTAAATAAATTATACCATAGTATGGCTACAGGTAGAGTAGTATATAGCTATTAAAAATGACTTTTAGCTGGATGAGGTTGTGCAAGCCTGTAATTCCAGCACTCTGGGAAGATAAGGCAGGAGAAACCTGGACTCAGCCCAGCCCAGCCTGCCAGCCCGGTCAACTTGGCAATTTAGTGAGACCCTGCCTTTTTTTTTTGGTGCTGGGGATGGAACTCAGGGCCTTGCTTGGCAAGCACTCTGACCACTGAGCTAAATTTCCAGCCCCCTCCCTTCAGGGTCTCACTCTGTAGTTCAGCCAGGCCTTGAACTCACTATGTAGCCCAAACTGGCCTCAAATTCACGGTGATCTTCCTGCCTCAGCCTCCTGAGTACTGCGATTACAGGCATATATCACCACTGCCAGCCAACTCTGTCTTAAAAAATAAAAAGATCTGGTCCAGTGAAAAGGTGCAGGATCAATCCCCAGTATTGCAAAACTAAAAACTTTTCACTGGACTCCCTAAAAATATTTTTTTTGGGAAAAAAATGTGTTAATTAAAAGCTGTAGTCCAAGAAGATTTAGTAGCCAGGCGTGATAACCCATATCTGTAATCCTAGCATTTACGGGATGCTGAGGCAGGAGGACTACCTTGAGTTCAAGGCCAGCCTCAACTACACAATAAGACCATGTCTCCAAAAAAACCCAAAAAAGAATAAAAGGGATTGGGGATTGGGAATTTAGCTCAGTGGTAGAGCGCTTGCCTAGCAAGTGCAAGGCTCCAAGTTCAATCCCCAGCATCCCCCCCAGAAAAGAAGAGTTAGTAATGGGTTAAGTGTTCACAGTAAAACATTCACAGAAAAATATCTGGCCCACAGTGAGTGTTCAACAAATGTTAGTAATCATTGCAAAACAAAATATTAATGAACAATATGATTTTACTTTTTATTTTGGGGGGTTCTGGGGGACTTGGGAGTTAAATTCAAAGTCTCATGCATATTAGACAAGTATTCTACCACTGAGCTACATCCCCAACCCTAATGTGACTTTAAATTAGCAAAGTTGTATATGTATTTAATGTGAAAGTACAAAACGAGAAATTCCAACAGTAATTATCTTCGGGAGGTGGGATGATGAGCTTTACTTTTTCCCTGTATGTGTATAATTTAACAACTGGTGTAATTAATTATTGAGCTAGGCTTATGAGACCAGCCTGAGCCACATCGTGAGACCCCAATCTCTTAAAAAAAAAAAAAAAGAAAGAAAGAAAGAAAAAAGGAAAGACTGATTTTAATAACTTCAGGCTCAGGGAAAAAAGTCACGTAGCCAGGCTGATGGTGCGCTCCTGTAATCCCCCTTGGGGAGGCTGAGGCGGGGGGTCATTTGGGGAGGCTGAGGCATGAAGATCACCTGGACAGTTTAGCGAGACTTTTTCTCTAATAGGGCCGTGTGAAGGCCCTGGGTTAACTCCCCAGTACCAAAAACCAAACAAACAAAAAGCCTGTTACATTGATTTTTTTGAAGCCCGGGGTTCCCTGTCTTCAATGTCAAGGCTCCCTGAGACCACAAATTCCCGTCCCATTGGGCAGCTGCTGGCTTCGTGGGAGGAGGGTGGAGGGTGGGAGGTCAGGGGGCACCTCTGTCCATCCTCTGCCTGGCAAGTTACAAAATCCGTGTGAACCTCAGTTTGCCGTCTTTACAGTGGGCCTGGTTACCCGAGTACTGGCCGGCGCAGGAGACCGCAGCAAGATGCTGCACAGCCTGTACCAGAGAGCGAGGCGGCCGCAGGGCGGGACTGCGCATGCGTGCCCTGTGGACACTCGGGGACACACGTCATTCCCCTCGTCCTTGCCCTGTCGTGCTGTCTACGTGAAGTAGGCTGTAGGCGACGTGAAGTAGGTGTTTCTACAGTTGAGTCGGAAGGAAACTCCCAGACCCCCCAGATGTAAACAACGCTCTAACTAGCAAGGCGTGGTGCCACATGCCTGCAGGCCCCGCAGCTAGGGAGGCTGAGGCAGGACGATTACAAATTCGAGGCCAGCCTGGGCCTTTGTTGAGATCCTGTTTCAAAATTAGCTCAAAATAAAAGAAAGTAAAATAAAAATTTAAAAGATGTTTAAAAACTTCCCTAAACCATGCTTCTTGAGAGCCTCTGTTCTGAACATTCTGGGTAGGCCAAATTACGGTCAATCATTCATTCAAGAAACATTATGCGCCTGAGGACACAGCAGAGGACAAGACGGAGGCCTTTCTTTCCTCGTGGATTTCCCCCCTAGTGAGAGACACACAATAAATGAGTAAAAGAAAGAAACTCACACCAATTGTGACTAAGCCATGTGGAGGGGGCCCCCGAATGATGCTTGGCCCTCCAGTCGAGTCTCCTGGGGTCAAGGCTGCTATAGAAAACAGGGGGCATCATTGTCCCAAGTCCTTCATCACTGCTTGTTTCGTCTAATCCTCAACACAACCGGAGTGGCCCCTCCCTCTCCAGTCTAAGCAGAGCCAGGCTCTGGTCACATGGCTATGGGGACAGCGACTCGGCCCCGGCCTCCACCTCCCAAACTCAGAGCAGGCCCAGGCAGGGCGGTGAGGGCCGCACATGGAGCTCCGGAGCAGGGGCCAACAGCCACCCTGGGGGCCCCAGGGTGCTGGCTCTGGAACTCAGGCCTTGCTGTCGCCGTGTCCCCAGCAACCAGGAGCAGGGGACACGCCCATCTGCAAAGGGGCCAGCAGTTCCTGACACAGAGCCTGGGAAGACTGAGTGTACACAGAGGGCTTTGTGGGGCACACCGAGCGCTCCGCACACGTCAGTTCCAACAGAGAATCGAGGCTCTGTCACAGTTATGCGCCTGTCCCCATCAGGCCTGGGGAACCAAGGAAGGGTCCCCGCTGGCAGAACTTTCGCTTTAGTGGGGAAGGCCGGCAACAAATGGTAAGCAAAACAATTAGTACAAATGTCAGAGCCTGACAACCAGGAAGGTAAGAAATAGAACAGAAAGGAGTGACATGGAGCCCGAGGACAGAACGACAAGGAGTGTCTCTCTGAGCTGAGGCTGCATGATGGGAGGTGGAGCAGGGGGGAGACAAGAGCTCACCAGGCAGAATGCAGCAGGTACCAAGGCCCTGTGGCAGCAGCCCTGGGCGTGTTAGGGAAGGACCCTGTGTGGCTGGAGTGCTGTGGAGACAAGGGTCTATGCTTCTTGCCGTAGGACCTACAGGTGGACTCTTCCAAAGGCTTTGGTTTTGTTTTAATGAGATCATTCTGTGTTCAGTGGGCTAGGAGGGATGGGAACAGAAGGAAAGAGAGCTGTCGTATGATGGGGACAGAGACCGGTTAGGAGACAGAAGACAGAGATTTAAACTACAGCTGCAGCAGTGTAGGAACCAAAGAGCAGCAGAGTGGGAATGTGTAGAGAGACAAGTACTGTGAGGCCTGGCGTGGAACTTGCCATGGGGGTGCTGGGGAGAGGGCCATCAGTCACTAGGAGCTGGAAGACAGGGAGGGGACCCAAAGCCTCTTTGGTAGGTCGCCCTCGAGATGCCTATTAGCACCAGAGCAGGCACTGGCAGGGGCTGGGCCTCGGGGAGGGTGGCGGCCACAGACCCAGGACCCTCGAGTTGGAGAACAGAAGGGTGGGGGCAGGAAAGCAGGGTTTCGGGCAGGTGGACATCACAGCGGGGTGGGGGACACCAGGAGGAGAGAACAGCAGAGCCCCGGGCACAAACAGTGCCGTAAGGTGGAGCAGAAACTAGGTTGTGCCTGGAGGGAGCCATCATGAAGGTGTGCACGCGCGTGTGTGTGCCGTGTGTGCGCCATGTGTGCGTGTATGTGCATGGGTAAGAGGGTTGGCTGCCTGGAGGCACACTGTGCTCCTGGGAGAAACAGAGAAGTTGGTGCCAGCAGACAGAGGAGCCACACAAGAGTGGACGGGGGATTCCTTGCGGCATGCAGAGGCCAGAGAGGTGAGCGCAGAGCCAGGAGAGGGGCAGGCTGGGTCACCGGCGGCCCTGTACTGAGTGGCAGGCTGTCCTCCCCACACAAGGCTCTGGATGCCACCGCCCCTTGCACAGGCGGAGCGGCCTGGCCAGCTGCACGGCCAGAGCTTCCGGGGCTCTTGTCCCTCTCTGGACCCGAGAGCTTCGCCCTGAGTGGGCTGCTTTCCTGTCCGCAGCTTGCGGCACTCCAACCCTGCCGCTGATCCCAGGGCGGCTACGGGAGGCCCAGCGCTTGAGGAAAGAAGACAGAGCTCAAGTTTCCACAGAGAAGCCTGAGCCGAGGTCACATGGGATTCAGATGGGCGCTTCTTGGGGCAGGACACAGCTCGGGGCACCTAGGGCTTCAAGACTGGAAGTCTGGTCAGTCATGTTGATCCCTGAGGGCTGCATCTCTGTGAATTGCTGTCCCACTGTCCTCCCTCAGAGGCCACCATCCACAGCCCCCAAACCAAGCAGACAGGCACGTTTGTCACCTACAGTGTCCCCACAGGGCAGCGAAGTATCTCTGAGAGCAAGAGGCTGCATCCTTTTAAGGCGTGTTGGCACCCAAGAAGAAGGGAACACGGGGTGGGGGGGCTGTTAACTAGGACCTCTTGGTCCCTGTGGGAGGTGACTCTCTTGTGCCCAACTTGCAACATACTTTCTTAACCTCACACCCACATCCCCCTCCCCAGATCACGCTGCTGCCCACACTGGGCGCCTCTGCCTGGCCTACGTGGTCCTGCCTCCCCCAGCAGCCGGTTCCTCGGCAGCTACCCCAGATCATGGCCCGCCCTGCTGAGCCTGACACCCCTCTGGGCCCCCACGGGGTCTCTGGTGGGCACCATGTGGACATGTGGGGGACCACCCACCCAGGCAGTGAGCGGGCTGTGGATCCACTCTGTACGGTGCAAGTACCAAGTCCTACAGTCCTCCCTGCCCCTCCCTGCCCCTCTGCCACCAAGTGGCACCCTGTTTACACAAGTTTCCTGGGATAGTGTTTATTTGGGGTGAGTGATTTGTTTGTTTATGGTACTGGGGATGGAACCCAGGGCCTTTGCACTAAGCTACATCCCCAGCCCTTTCTATTTTGTTTTATTTGGTTAGTGAGACACAGTCTCACTATGCAGTTCAGGCTGCCTTTAAACTCATGGCAGTTGTCCTGCCTCAGCCTCTCATCCCGAGTGCTGGGATTATGGGCATATTTATTTTGATTGTTTTTGTTTTTGTTTTTTTGAGACAATGTCTCGCTATGTAGTTCAGCTTGGCCACGACCTCACTATGTAGCCCAGGCTGGCCTCAAACTTGAGGTGATCCTCCTTGCCTCAGCCCCCCAAGTGCTGGGATTCCAGGCGTGCACCACCATGCCCAGTAGGATGGTTTTTATTTATTTTTATTTTTAAGCTTTTTTATTAGTACATATTTGTCAAACACATTGATTACATTCATCATAGAGAATTTGTACCTGTACATAATATATCTTAATTTTTTTTCCCATTCCCCTCCTCTCCCTTTAACCTCTTCCCCTCCCCATTTACAAAAGCTTTGTTTCCATTTTTTTCCTTCCATTCTTTTTTCCTCTTCCCTTCTTTTCCTCCTCCCTCCTTTGTTCCCCTTCCCATTTGAACATGTTCTTCCTACTTCCCAATATCTAGTCTCCATCATGCTCCTAGTTTACCCTTTGGGTTCTCACACAAGAGAAACAATACCATACTTCAACGAGTGTGTCTGATTTATTTCCATTAAGGTTATGGTCTCAAGGTGCATCCATTTTCCTAGAAATGATTGAAGTTCACCCTTCTTTATGGCAGAGTAGTACTTCATTGTACACAAATACCACATTTTCTGTACAGGATGGTTTTTGTTAACCAAACAGCCCGGCAGCTCCTTCCCTCCTGCAAGCTCGCCGACCCCTGGGTGTTCAGGCCTGGCTTCCAGAGCTAAGGGCCTCCCTCCTCCCCATAAAGCTGGAGCTAGTCTCCAAGATTCAGTCGCCTACCAGAATTCCTGCAGGTAAGCTCATTTTCACAGTTCAGGGACCAAACTGTGTTCCTTCTACATCTTGCCTCTCAAGTTTCAAGTGTCTCAAAGTCTTCCCCACTGGGTCCAACCCCTGTGCTACATGCTGAATACAGTTTGTCCCCTCCGAGACACTTGTGAAACCTGCCTTGTGGCCACGCTGTGGGGGAGGCCTCGCGGAGAGACTGAGGAGCTCACTGGGAGGAATAACCCTTCTGCTAGGAGGGTCCTCCTGTTCATCCTCCTGCCTGTTGGCTGTCAGGACAGCAGGAGGCTCTGACCAGGCACAGACGCTGATCCTGGGTGTCCCGCCTCCAGAACCAGGCTCCAAACAAACCTCTTTCCTTTATAAATCACACGGTTCCAGGTATTCTGTTCTAGCAACAGGAACTAGGAGAAGCCGATGCGTTTCTGAACTGGGGACACTAAGGACTGGGATTCTTTTCTGAACAGAGAGCCTTCCTTGCTGAAGATATACTACCTGTCTACTGGCTTCTGGGAAGAAAGCGGGCAAATGTCAGGAACCAACCCAATATCCATCTATTTTGCTGCAATTAGTCTCATTTCTGAGAATCTATTTGATGGAAAAAAATACAAAATGTAGGGGGAAAAGTCAAAACATAAAGATGTTTATTGAAGCTCTATTTATAGCTGAAATAAATGTATATATAGAAACAAACATTCAACAAGAAAATGTCATGCAGCCATTTGAAAAAAAAAGACTCTACATCAACAGTGAAAAATATTGAGAAAAAGCCTGGGTAAAAGTTAAATAAATACTTACAACATTGTGGGAGGGGGAAAAAAGAAAAAAAGAAAGGAAAAAAGGAAAGAAAAAGCGCCCATGACAAAGTCTTCGTCTGGTTGTTTTCCCCTTTTCCTCCAACTTTCCCTTTATCACATCTTTTGTTTTGTTTTGATTTTTGGTTTTTGAGACAGGGTCTCACTCTGTAGCCCAGGCTGGCCTTGATTTTGCATTGATCCTCTCGGTGGTGGGATTACAGGTGTGTATCACCAAGCCCCTTTATCATATTCTTGAACTCCGTGGGGCAGTGACGGCCTCCCACCAGCCTGAGTAGGAAAGAACCCTCAAGCAAACCTGCCCTACGGCAGAAGCCGCGGCTGGGCCTACAGGGCACTTAGGAGGCATGGTGGGCAGAGCGCCCAGGTCCCAGGCTGAGATCTGGAGGATCAGCCCTGGGCCTCCCGTGTAGTCACGCTGCCACTCTACAGGGGTGGGGACAGGAAGTTAGTGATTGTTAAGCAGAATCACAAGAACAAAGGGTCACAGCCACCTGGAAGGCAGTTCTGAGGCGGGCCAGACATCTGAGGAACCCAGATGTGGGTCAGGAGACCACACGCCTGGCCCAGCACCTTCCCTGCACACCAGGTGTCCCCACACTGTGGCCAGGGGTGTAAAGGGTCTGCCCCATGCTGAGTGGGAAGCAGCCTCCCCACCACTCACACGGGGACAGTCCCAGGCCTTGCGGGATGCTGGTCAGTATTTGCAGTATTTCCGATTCTAGCCTCTCCTGGGACACGCGGCTGGTTCCTTCCAGGCTGCTCCCTGGCCGCTCCACCCTGGACTCTGCTGACACAATCCCATTGCGAGGGCAGCCACGCCTGCTGATCGGGAGCTCCCAGCCACCCCACCAAACACTCCTCTTCCTGCCCTGGTCCTAAAACCCTACCGCTCCACCTGGGGCCAAATTTGCTCTCCCAGCAACCTCGACTCACTGTTACTTATCTTTGATGTTCAAGTCAACCAGAGTCTCTCTGGCGCTGTGTTCCGGCGCCCGTCCAGCACCCACACAGCTGATGGTTGAAAGGGAAGCCTGGCGTTGCCCGAGCCCAATGCTGGCGCCTTCCCACCGAGGTACTTAAGCCTTCTGGAGAAGGGCTGTGAACAGTCATGTCAGGGCAAATGAGACGCAAGACAAAAGGACATTATTACGGTGCTTTTTCCGTTTTTCTTTTTGCACAAAAACAGTCCATTTATTCAAGTGTTCTCCAGCACAAGTACATTAGAAAGGAGCTTTATTATATTCTTCTGGGCACAAAAAAAAATGTGATGAAGGCGGAACTGACAGACTTTCTACATCTGCTGTACGCATTGACCTCTTTAATTATTTCATAAACAGCTATGTCACGAGCATCACGTACACAGAGATACGACAGGATCCCAGGTGGGCTCAGCAGGGCCATGCGGAGCCCCCGCACCCGGTCCTGGGCGTCCCAGAAACCAGACTGTGAAATGTACATTATTATTGTCAATAAATAGAGAAGCAACCCTAAAAAAAAAAAAAATACAGTGGTGAAAGGATGCTGGAACCAGGAAAAATGAAGAAAAAGAAAAAAAGAAAAAAGGAAAGAGGAACTGAAGAGAAAGGAAAGAGGGCTGGGGAGGGAAGAGTCTGGGGGTCCTGCATTTAGCTGCGTGGAATGTGGAGTAAAAGTGCTCTGCCACCGGGGTCAAAGCGAAATCGTCTGTAACAGTAAAAGTTATTACCAAATCAGCTACGGAGTTTATTCTTCAGTATGAATACATGATTTCCCACAAATAAGTAAGCACCCGCTACTTCAATGCCTCAGCTAAAACACATGAAATCGCTCACTTAGTTTTCAAGTACAAAGTTAAAATGCCTTTTTAATAATAATATATCAGAGTAAAATAATAGTCTCTTTTAAACTCCACTACAAGAAAACAAAACAAACAGTCATTGTCCAGACAGCAGACTTAATTTAACAATATATATTTTTAATAAAATGTTTTAGCACCTTGTTGAGTCACCTCCTCCCTCTGCATATTCTAAGAAATTTCAGCATTTTTTGTTGTCTGTTGAATTCTAGGGCTGTGCAACCAAATCAGTCTGTAAGTGAAATGGGACTACAGTGACGCTTTAGACCGCTGCTCATGTCCTCAGGCACAGGCTGGAGGCTGCCAGATTGGGGTTTGGGGGAGCAAGTCCCAGGAGTTTTCCAGTTATTAGAGTGTTGGGAGTCCCGAGGCCTCTCCGGAAGTAAGCAAGTCCTCATGGGCCAAGGGCCCTCCACTTTCTCCTCTGTGTGTTCACCTGCTTGTTTCTCCTGCCACCACAACTCCACTGCCGGGGGTCAGAGACAGGTCCCTAACCAAAGGGCCACCTTAAGCTGGGTCTCTGAAACCCATAGGTATGAGGGCCTCACTTCCAAAGACCCCAGCCTTCCTTTACCAAAATGTAAAGATGCAAGCCACACCCTGCAACAGTGGAGTTCACCCTCTGAATCAACCTACGCCCTTTCCTGTCAGGTCTTCCCGACCCCAGCACAAGGCCTAGCCAGGAGGCTGCTACGACTCGTAGCTAACCACTGGCCAGACAGGGAATCGTCAGAAGGGCCGCCGGCCGCTGTACCTTCATACCTTCCAGCCATCTTTTTGTAACACTTTTTCCACCTTGGGGTGGGGAGGGGAGGCTTCAGCTGCTTCCTGCCAAGGGGACAACTGCGTGTCACCCTCTAGGCACAGCGCTAGGTGCAGGCAGACTAGAGCAAGGTCTGATGACAAAAAGCTCCCTCACCTCCCAGGATCAAAACTCGGGCCTTCCTGGAAACTCAGCTCTCACTGGCATGGCGGCTTTACTGTCCCAACTAAACCGAGTAAACAGCCCTCTTCAGGGTGCACACAGCGCTAGCAGGCTCTCAGGAAGGGACAGCTCTGAAAGACACTAGCACCACAACTCTGCACCATACAGAACACAACAGGAAGTCAAGATCTACTCCTACAAATGAAAATAGGAAAAGTAATGATCGTTTTTCCTGTGAGAGTATCTCCCAGATGGCTCAGCTCGATTCCTTCCCTTGCTCCCCTGTTCTAGACCTCCGGCTACAGGATGGAGGCGGTGACTGCAGCAGCCGGGGCCGCAGGCTGGCCAGCCTTCCTTCACACTGGGTCTGCAATGTCCAGTCCACATCCTGGCCACTTGCAAAAACCGCACAAGCCTCTCTGCCTGCCAACTGCACCCAGGCCTGTTTGGAAAGCAGAGAGGTCCTACATGCTTTGTGGGGGAAGCCTGCTTTCTGGTAGGATGTTCAATAGCAGGGAGGCTCCAGAGTCTAGAAAGACACACAGCAGTTGCAAGACCCCTGATCCCCGCCTGCTGGCCCCAAGCGCAGTCTGCCATTCGGTCCCAAGGGGAAGGGGTTAGCACCAGCCAGCCTGACACCCTGCTGGGATCAAGCGAGCACCTTCTCCAGCAGGCCAAGGCTCGGGGACCCTGGGACCAGCACCAGCTACCTCCCCTAGGCAAGGGCCATGGGTCTCTTTGGCACCATGTTCCACTTGGCACCTGCAGGAGGGAGATGTCACCCTTGGTCCCCAGCACCCCGAGTGCCAGGGGAAAACAGACCTGCTCTTTGGAAAGGCAACTCCACAGGGCACCCTCCAGGCTTCTCTCCAGACTTTCCTGCTTTGCCCCATCTTGGCCTCATCTATCACAAACCTAGTAATCCCAGCCTAATCCTCCATGACCCTACCTTGGCTAATGAGGCACAGCTCCCCTTTGGAAGGTACCCAATACTATGCCCAGAAGTCCCCCCACGGAGGCAGAGGTGGATGAAGAACCACCTAGCTTGGCCAAGATGGTACAGTCCCAGAGTCCTCTATATCCTACCAAGTTTTACGGTGAGACGGAGCCCACAGGTTGGGGTGGAAAAGCTGGTGATTAACTCCTGTCCCTGTATGGGATCCATCCTGGGGTCACTAGACAGCAACAAGTGCTAGACAGTCAGTCACCCACTCTAGGAGTTAGCTGGCCAAGCCCACCCAAGTTTGTTGGGCTCATCACCTCCTTAGCTACCAAAGCCCTTCCCAAGTCCCCACACCAACCCCTGGGAGCACCAGGCCCAGCTAAGGTGGAGCTAGGGCCACTGGGAAAAGCTAACTCCTTCACATAAACAGGGGACAGAGCTTGGGAGAGCCAGAGCACTGAAGAGGAAGGCCCGCCAAGACTGTCCTGTTGCTGGGAGCTGGGAAGACCTTGGCACTGACCAGCGGGGGAGGTAGCACCTTGGACTGCCGGAAGCAGCCGTCCTCCCCGCAGCCCTCCTGGAGTGGTGCTGGTGGACTCCAGGCCAGAACAAAGCCTTGCTGGGGCAAGGAGGGGACGGGCCAGCACATTTAGCACAGGGACTCCAGTGTGGGGAAGATCTCCCTTCTCCTAGCTGCTCCAGTCCCAGGGGTGGGGGCAGGGGGGGTTAGTCAGTCACCACCTGCCGAGACAGCACAGTGGCAGTGAGCAAGCGAGTGTGATCTTTAGCTCCACCTATGGAGGAAGCCGGTAGTGTGGGCCCAGGACGCACACTTGAAAGCGAACAAGCCAAGCCACCAGCTGTGAGCTTACTCCCGGGTGATGAGCAAGGGGTTCAAAGCCTCGGTTTAGTTTTGTTACTAATTACTAATTTGCTTTATTCAAAAGGTTAGCTTTAGTCCCATTTTCGTTTTGTTTTGTTTTCTTTCCCAATGGAAGCCCCATAGCCAAGACAGACAGGGATGTCAATTTGATTTTGGTTGGGCGAATAGGTAGGGGGAGTGGAGGGCTGACTTTACTGGTGCCTAGAGTTGCAGGTCAGTATCACAGGTTGCTAACAGAAGAATCTTTGACATCACCAGGGGCAAAAGGGATTAGAAACACGACCTGCTAGAGGAAGCACCTGCTCGATCAAACCTCCTCCTTTTCCTGCCTTCAGCACCTAGCAACTTCTGAGATCGACCATCTACCTGCAATCAGGGCAACAGAGGTAAAGAGCTGCTCGGGCCGACTCCACAAAGTCCTGAATCCTGGGGAGAAGAGCCTGGGGCTCCCTGGTGTGTGAGACTGAACACTCGCTATGCATCCAAACAGAAGCGGGTTCCTGTGCACGTGTGAGAACTGACTGACTGGTGTGGGACTTCTGTCTGCAGCAGGGACCCAGGCTCAGCACAGAGCCCGTTCCCTCTGCCCCCACTATGTAATATTTCTTATACATGACCCTATCTATGTATTTATATAGCGCCTATCATCATAGGCCCCATCTTTCTAGGGATGCGGACTTGGGACCATGTGCTTGATGGCACACCTCCCAGTTCTGCTGGTCCCAGGAGGTGCCGCCCCCCCTCCCATTATAAAATATATATCTCTATATGCCACATATCTACACCCCATCCATCCAGGCAAGCTCTGCCTGTTGGGCCCTCACCCTGGAGCCAGCAGCGCCATCCCTCCCCACCGCCCCGAGTGGGAAGCGGAACAAAGTGCGAGCACGTGGGGCCCCAGGCGCTGCCAACTCGAGGTAAGAGCACAGCTATCATCAGACCAAACACTAGAAAATAAACACACACCACTCCAACCACACACACAAGGAGAGAGGCTGTGCAAGCCTCTCTCCGGCCCTGACACACCTGATCACGAGGAGGGGAAGTAGAAGAGAAGAGTGACCAGCCGGAGGGCGGGCCTCGGGGACTCCCCGGCCACCCCGTGGCCCACCTGGCCCGAGGGGTAGGAGCCAGGGCACCAGAGCCACCGCTGCCTTAGAAGCACCCTGCTCCCCGCACCTTGGTTTGAAACCTAAAGGGAAGGGTGTTGGGCTTTTGTTTTCTTAAAAGAAAATCTTAAAACAAACAATTATAACCAGAACCATAAGAATAATTATAATAAAAGGTGTCATCAGCCTCCCAGTATAAAACTGCAGCCTTTGGAGATGACCAAAAACATCACATTCCAGGGGCCAGAGCCGCCTTGTGCACAGATGGGAGGATCATGGGGGCCTCATAAAAGAACACACAAAAGGCGACTTAGACAGGAAAGCACCAGTACGTTTTGTATGTTTTTTTATTTGCTCCAGGTGGGGTTTTTAACTGTCACTTTCCCACACTCTGGATTATCTCTGATCCCACCACAAGGAGCCCTAGACTCTGCTACCATGAGAAATCGGGAACGAAGACTCCTCCCCCTGCCATCTCACCAGGGAGCCTCCTTTCAGAAAGATTTCAAAGGTTACTACATGAGCCCAGATGAACTCCACGCTCAGCTTCCTGGGTCCTGACCCCCTCAGCTGACCCCCCTTTTGGCAGGGAGAAGCGGCAGGATTCAACTCCCCAACTGCCCTCCTTCGGCTTGTTAAAAACCAAGGCGGAGAGCGCATCAGACAGCGGGCCCTCTTCAAGCTGAATCCCTTTCCCCACCCTTGGTTAAAACCCTTTGCACACAAGGCCAGGTGGAAGCTGATGTTTTTACTCATCTCGCTGTTTTAAAGCACCATTATGAAGTCGGGTTGTACAGTAGTTAACAGTACCTTTTATATATATATCTCGTATCTATCATATATATATAAACTGTAAACAAGAGGTAACAGCGGCTTCTAGAAACTGGTTTTCTTCAAGGTTTCCTGTGTGGTAGGCACCTGAAATACTGTAGAAAAGTATCTTGTGTGGTGATCTCGTCTCCCTGCTGCTAGTTGGGTTCTGTCTGCATGACCAGGAATGGTGCTGGTAAGACAGCTCGGAGGCTGGGAGGAAATTCGGCCACCGAGTGTCTAATTTTCTGCCCCTGCTTGTGCTCCTATCTGATCAGGCTAGAGACAACAACAACAAAAAGATATATAGTAAAAAGAAAAATACCCAATATATAGATTTCTATAGAATCTCCTTTTTTCATCTCTCTGGCCTTTCCTCTGCTAGGTATTGTTACTATTTTTTGTTACTCATTTTTGCTGCAATAACCCTCTTGTTTCAGTCACAGCAAGAAACAAAAACCCAAACAAACAGAAAACCCCTCTGAAAGAGTAGAAAACAAAAGGTTTGACCCAAAAAGGGGGGAGAAGGGAGGGGGCTTGGTTTTGCTTTTTAAATAGGACCGAAGATTAACATTGAAAAATCAGATGATGTCCAACCCTTTTCGCAAGGCAAAGCCCTCCGGTATTTCCGCCTCTGTGGGTTTTGTTTTAAATTCCTTTTTCTCTTCTGGGTGCTGATACTTCTCTCCATCCTCATGTTCTTGGTGTTTTATTGTGTTTTGTGTTTTTTGTTTGTCTGTTTAACTTTGTGTCACTACCTCAGTTTGCCCCCATGTCCCTTACACACAAGCAAAATATTCCTTCAGCGGAGCGAAGAGGTGGCGGATGACTGGCACGCTCCAGGACCGGCCCAGCAATCTCTGCCTCGCCAAGCGGCTCATGTTGGAGACGTCGGTATAGTGGACGGGGAAGCCAAACACCCTGGGGGAGAAGAGGCGGAAAGGGCAGAGTGAGCGCAGGTTGCCTGGACCCGTCCGAGCGCCACTCACACCCCTGCTCCTGAGGCCAGTCAGTGTGCTCCAAATCCTTGACCCTCCAGGTTCAACACTCGCCTGGATCGCCACTGGCATCCAGGCAGCATGCTGGTCTCTGTGGGCCTAAAGGCAGTTAACATAATCCCTGCCCCAAGATTCACACACAGCAGAAACAAAGACAGTGTGCGTAAAAAGGCCTCTTCGACGCCTCCCTGACAGGCTCTCCAGTTCCCCTGCAAGCGAGGTCTAGATCCGAGATGGACAGCTCAAGTCCGAATGCGAAACATACGCACTCTTCCCTGAGTACCCCCAGAGAGGCGAAGCGCTTCTAAAGGAAGCCCAATTCTTGTCTGGTTTCACAAGTTCAAGGATTTCCTGTTTGCTCTGGTCGTTTGTGTAAATGGTCTCACCGTCTGGCTAAATCCCAGTTATATATACCCAGAAGCTGAACCAGGCCTGTGAGTCCAGCTCGCACCAAAGGAGGGCAAGAGGTTGTGTGGTTCCCCCGCACCCACACTGCTGCACTGCCTCCTAAAAACTAGCACATGCACCAGGAAGCACTGGGAGCCGGGTGGCAGACATGGATTCCTAGAGCCCCTTGACCTAGCACCGCTGTAAGGTGTGCAAGGGCTGGCCAGCCGGGTCTTCCCCCAGGGCTCTGCCATACTGAGGAATGCTTGGTAAAAGCCCTCGCAGGATCTGTGGAAGACATAAGCCTGGCAGGCAAGGAAGGAAACCCCGACCTCCACCCCTTGAAAAGCACAGCAGCCAGAGCACACTGCACCCACGACCCCAGTGCAGACGTGGGTACCTTTCCATTTCAGTGCACCATAAGATGTCCTCTTTCTCATTCATGAAGACGGGGAAATGCTGGTCTTTGCCCTGCTTTATGGAGTTTGACCTAGTAGTAATGGTCCTCACTTTGCTGAACTAGAAGATGAAGAGGAGAACAGAGGGATGAGCATGCACCTGGCTGGGGCTGGCCCTGGGCGAAGTGGGTTCACCAACATGAGCCTCCTTGTCCCTGCTGGCCTGCTTCTCTTCCCACCCCGAGGTCACTCGGCCATCCCTGGCCCAATCCAGCTAGTCAGACTCAAGCAGTGGCACCTCTGGTCATTATACTTCCTAGGTCTTCCAAAGGCTCAGTCCTCTCTAGGGTGTGTGTGCACATGACTCTGAGGCTCCAGGATGCACCGTGCGTCAACAGTCCCAAATCCAGGAACCAGCGGGCACGGAGCCTAATGCCCTATGCACTCACAGCAGGAGAGAAATCCAGAGAGAAATCCATGTTCTAGGAGATACCTCCTGCTCCGAAGACTCTTGCAGCAAGTCTTGGTCAAAAATATGTTTTAAAGACCACAGCCGGGCCCAGAGCCTTGGTAGACTCCTCAGTGCCCACCTCCAAGGGAAATAAAGGCAGCAGCCCTGGACCATCCCCTGGCCAGCTGGCTATCAGACCCTGTGACAGACCCTAAACTGCATTCTCTACGCTGGCTGAGCCTCAGGCCCTGAGGTGCAGGCGGGACACAGCCCTGGCACTGCTCCACCTCAGCCTGCCCTCTGCCTTTCTCCTGCCTCCCAGCAGAGGTCCCAGGTGTGGGGCTGACCTTGGCTATTCTGCCATGTTCCAGACACTCCTGCAGCTCCAGCTTATCATTCACAGTGGATGCCAGTGGCCTAGAAGGCAGAAGAGAGAATATGACAGCAGAAACCTGGCCAACAGCAAGGTCCCCGGCAAGGGTGCTCACCTCCAGCAGCACCTTGACTTACAAGGACACGCACACAGGTTATAACCCTATTCAAACGCCCCCGAAGCATCACACACACACCGCGGCCATCCACGGATGCACCAGCCAGAACTTGCCCTAACAGGAAAATTCAGAAGTGGTCTCAAACTACCAAAAGGCTGGTGAGGCCTGCCTAGAAGGGGGAGAAAAGGTCCAGTTTTTGTTTGTAAATTCTGGGACAAGGTCTCATTATGTAGTTCAGGATGGCCTGAAATCCACACTCCTCCCGCCTTGGTTCTCCGAGTGCTGGGATTACAGGTGTGCACCTGGGAACCACATATCCAGTGAGAGCCCAATTTTCAAAAATTGGTTATTTTAAAATATGTCCTTTTAAGTATTTCACCACAAAGCAAGCTTTTGGTGGAAGAGAATGTTCTCTATCTTGACTTTTTTTGAGGCTGGCCTGGAACTTGCAGCGATCCTCCTGCCTCAATGTGTGCTGGGATTAGAGGTGTGCACCTCCACGCAAGGCTGTATCTGGGCGTGTGGTGATGATTCCTGGGTGTGTACACTGGATGAAATTCACTGGACTATACAACTTAAACATACAGTCAAATGAAGTTCTGCAAAGTTCCCCAAGGACTAAAATTCTGTCATACTCCTTAGGGAGCAGGCCAGACAACTGAAGCTCACAGACCTGCTCTGACACTTGGAGGAGTATTTAATGAGGGCTTCCCGCAGCACTCCAGATCTCAATGTGGGGACCCGGGGCTAGTGGTCACACTAGACACCCCTTTGACTGCTGTCCACTTGCATGCACAGCCTATTTTGCTCCACATGCTCCCTCTGCTATTTCTAGAAGTGGGTGCAGTATTCCTACTGGACCACGGTCTGTCGGGGAACAATGAATTAGCAGCTCTATAGAAACACTGGACCAAGCAAGCACATCCACCTTCCTAACACACACACACACACACACACACACACACACACACACACACACGTATATCTTGGGGGCTTTGTGCAGGACAGTTTCAGGTCAGCTACCCCTGACCCATCTCTGTTCCATCAAAAAGCTCTTGCAAAAGATGGGTGTTTGCAAAAAGGTATGCGATGGGAAAGGCACCACAAGCTTGTGTGAATGGCAATGAGTAAATGACCCAAGCCAAGTTAAATGATGCTTTCTATTTACAGGTATACCAAGGAGGTTTCAAATCCATGACTCAAAACAGGCTGGAAAATACAATCCTCCATAATGGGTCTCCAGATCAGGTAGTTCTCTCTGCTTTTTTTTTTTTTGGTGCTGGGGATCGAACTCAGGTCCTTGTGCTTGCAAGGCAAGCACTTTAACCACTGAGCTAAATCCTCAGCCCTCTCTCTCTGCTTTTTAACTACAACTCCAGAACAATTCCCTTCCCCCAAAGCCTTTCTATGATGTAATTATTACACCCAAAGGAAATTTTCTTCAATCTTGTATATTAAGATCTTTATCTGTGTGATCTAAATGAAGAAAGTCCTTCGCTTCCAACAAAGGACACAAAGCCGGCACAGTGTGAAAGAAACAAGCAGAACCCTCAAACTGAGATGCTGCTGCTTCAGATTCCCTCTCCTGGGTGCCACATCTTCCCACAACACCCCAAGCCGCAGGCTTTCCCTCAGAAGTGCTTCACAGCCAGCTGGCTCTGAACACACTCCACAGCACAGGTTTCTTCTGTGCAAAGAAAATGCGCTTTGCTTCTTTGTGGTTCTGGGGATTGAACCCCGAGGCTCACACATACTAAGTCAGCACTCCAGCACTAAGTTACATCCCCAGCCTTTTTCTTTTGAGACAAGGTCTCACTAAGCTGCCCTGGCTAGCCTCAAACTTGAGATCTTCCCACCTCAGCCTCCCACATAGCTGGGATTACAGGTGTGTGCCACCATGTCCAGCTCAGAATGGAATTTTTTTTGAGACGGGGTCTCATTATGTAGTTCAGGCTGGCCTTGAGGTCACTACGTAGCCCAGGCTGGCCTTAAACTTGCGGCAATCCTCTTGCCTCAGTCTCCCAAGTGCTGGGATTACACACGTGTGCCACCACACCCAGCAAGAATGCAATTTTCAAAGTCCTGTTTAGACCACTAGCTTCTGGTTTCTTGAGACAAGTATTTTCCGTGTCCTCACTCCCCTTCTTTCTCAGGGAATAAAAAACAGCAGAACAGCAGGCACTGAGCAAAGGAGGTTGGGCTAGGGAGGTCCCCTCAGGGTCCCCTCCCTGGGCCATCCTGTCCTGAGACACCGCCCACAGGACCCACCCCCCAGACCCGGAGCTCTCACCAACCTGTTCATACCAGGAAGGTTACCCCAGAAGTAGCGGGCCCTGTGTGCAGCTGACACTTCTTTGGCATCAATCATCACAGGGTTGGACTATAAAACAGGAGACAGTTTAAAGATGAGCAAAGGAGAACACGAACTAGTGCTGGTGATTCTGCTGGTTGAGAGCCTAGAGCCTTCAAAGGCTCACACTTCCCTCTCAAGAGCTGGAATTAAACTTCGCCACGCGCACAAACCCCAAACCTTGCCACATTCCATTTGTTCTCAGAACATTCCAGACCAGCACTGTCCAAATGAACTTTCTGCGTGGATGGGAATTCTCATCTACGGGCACTGTTCCTCACTGTAGTCACTAGTCTACTAGCTACAGGTGGTTACACAAGGCCGGGAGGACTGAGAAAAGGGATTTTTCACATTAATGTAAACAGCCACACATAGCCAGTGGCTACCACACTGGACAAGGTGTCTGAGCATCTAGAGGCTTCAGACAGAGCAGGGCTCAAATGAGTGTGGGTGTGCGCACTCTGGTGTCCAGATTATAAGGCAAATAGATGCCCACTCACATTTAAAGTGGCACAAGGCTGAGGTGCTACTGACCCCAAGACTCCGGGGCCCACCCAAGAATGCCTCTGGCAGCAGAAATCCTCTGTGGATGGCTCACACTTGGCTAAGAACTGAACTGGGACTTATGTCATAGGATATAAACTGTGATAAGCCGTGTTTTCTTCTAAATGCCAGCCACAAAGCATCCATCAATGTGCCAGGGAACAAAGACAGGCTGGTCTGGTCAGAGATATTGAATGTGGCATCTTAAAGGTGCCCCCCAAGTGTTACATCACACAGAATTCCCATCCCAGAGCACCTGGCACCTCACCCTAAAAAGACAGTTGGGTCCTTCATCATGAGGTCCACACTCAGTTCCACCTCACAGAGGAGAGCACTTGTTCTTTCTGGTGGCCTCTAACAGTGGCTCCTCCCGTTCTACTTGAGAAGCCCTGAGCATCCCACACAGGCCCCTTGCAAAGCAGAAGTCCCCAGTCCCCAGCTCCACAACGCAGATGAGACAGGAAGGAAGCAGCAGTCCAAGGTAGAAGCCATTAGTGAGCTGGCCGGCCAAACCAAGGTTGCTGGCTATACCTCGAGAAATCGTGAGATGTCCCTCTTGTCACTAACGCCCATGGCCACCACATTCTCAAAGAGCCAGAAGAAGGGGCGGTCATCTCCCTCCTTGGGCCGCGCATCATGCAGGAGGCGGTAGAACTCAAAGAAGAGCCGGCCAGTGCCCTCTGAGAGGTCGGAAGAGAAAGTCATCAGCTGGGACTGTCTGCGTCAGACTGGTGTGGGGAGGGCAAGGGAAGACAGGGTCGTGGGAGAAAGCTGTCCCAGGGCAGAAACATCCAAGGAGGAAACCTAAATGCAGAAGCACCATCACAGGGGGCAGAGGGTGAGGACAGGACCTACCGTAGAGTCCCTTGCGGGCAGGGTTGACGATGGAGAGGTCGTTGCAGGGACTGCCCCCGATCACCAGATCGAATGGGCCCCACTCCTGGATCTGGGAGGATAAAGGTACGATGATGGGCCTGCTGTCCAAGGACAGAGGCGGAGAGGTAAAAATTGAACTGTGAACGTGGCAAAGTCACGGAGGCTCTCTGGACTCAGCACCTCAACAGCAAGGAAGCACAAACTGGACCATGCCCGAGGCCAGCAGGGGAGCCAGGGCGAGCCAAGCAGGACCAGCAGCCACTGGGCGAGAAGGCACTCCAGGTGGCCCCTCACACTGATCACCATGGGTGGGACGTCTGGGCCACATGAACGTCCTCAGGATTCAAGGTAGACCCAGGAAGGGCAGAGGACCTGAGGCGAGCCCCCACCAGAGTCCCCCTAAACAGCGCCAAGTAAAGCTGTTTGCCAAAGTATCAGGAGTACAGGAACCTCTCTTGCCAGTCCAAAGCACTCTATCATAAAGGGCCCTGAAACCAGTCCAGAGAGCAGATGGAGACCCAAAATGCAAGTTCCCAAATCCCTTTTTTGGCAGCACTGGGGATCAAAACCATGGCCTCAGAACTGCTATGCAAGTGCGCTCTCTGCCGCTAAGGTACCCTCCCAGCCCCCAGCCCCCTTCATGGTTCTGGGGCTCAACCCCAAGGGTGCTCTCTCGCTGAGCTACAGCCCCAGCTGTTTTTGAGACAGGATCTTGCTAAATTGCCCAGGCTGGCCTCAAACTAGCAATCCCCTTGCCTCAGTTTCCCAAGTAGCTGGGATTACAGGTATGCACCACCGTGCCTAGCCCAAATTCCCATTTTGAATCTGCCCATTACTCTTGAAAGTCAAGGAAGAAAAATGGAAGATAAGGAGCAAGAGAAGCTGGGGGAAAGGGTGAGAAGTAAAATAGCAGATGAACAGAATGGGAAGGAGGGTGGGGCGGCCTCAAGGAGCTGGGTGTGCAGGGTGCAGGGGAAGAGAAGGTGGGGGCATCCTGCAGCACCGACATACATGCTTCTGTGTGACGCTGCGGACGTCCCCGACGTACATGATCTTCCCCTGGTGCCGCACCATGCCCACTGTAATGGAGTCCTCACACACCTCCGAGGCAATGTAGCGGTCCACCTGGATGCCCAGGTCCTTCAGCACCAGGAGCCCTGTGCCAGCCAGCAGAGAGCACTGTCACTTGGGGCCACTGCCCTGGTACCTGGTCTTAGCAGGCGAGCCCTCTGGCCAGCTGGTCGCAAGGGGTCAGCTGTAGTCCGAGCCCTACTATGCCTAGGAAGAGACCTGAAATTCTTGCCCAGACTCTTGTCCACTAATGGTCAGAGCACCGTGGTTCTGGTTCAGACCTAGTTTGGCCTATGGGGAAGGTGGTCCAAGCCAGGAAAGACTGAGCAGAGAGTGAGCAGTGTGGGGGAGAAAAGCCACTGTCTTCTGGGTGGCCTGCCCTTATAGTTTCTACGTGTGCCTCTTGGTCCTTCCTCGGCCCTCCATCACCTCATGCTGACATTCCACCGCTCTAAACGGTTTCATCCTTTCCCCATCCTGGAAAGCTCTCTGAAATCATCTCCCCTCCTCTGGAGGTCCCCAGTACTTTGTATCTCAATCTCAGTAGAATGGTAATTTTCCTAATTTAGTGCCTCTCAGATTCCAAATGTCCTTGGGACAAGTAGGAGGTCTCATTCATCATACATCCTCTATGGTTGACTTCCTTACCATGCTCCCTCGATTAGTGATTAGCGCTGCTGCCGGAGGCAAGAAAACAGTAAGAACAGACCTGGCGGACTTTAGGAGAAATGGGGGACAGTGGTACTGCTCCTGTCAGGTTTTCCTGCCAGGGAACTTTTACACCCTCATGGGTGAGACATGATTTCAGAAAGCTTCAGAGGTCCAGCATGGAAAACCAAAGCTGCACATGAACTTTCTAGATTTATAGGACATCAGCAGTGGGCTGAGATGCCCCACACCTCACCCTCTGGCCAACGTCCCTGGGCTCAGGCTGCCAGTATCTCTCTCTGGTCATATAAAGACACAGGTTCTATATAAAACAACAATTCTGTTCTCAAGACTGGACGGGCTCTCAGCCTGGGGAGATGGCAGAAGGCTGACCTTATATACACGCGTCAGCACAACCTTTCAGGAAGGCGTTTGGGCAGCACCAAGAGCCGCACAGTGCTGACACAGTAGCCCTGCATTCCCTAAGAGCTTTTCCTAAGGGGATGATGGTTTAAGTATATAAAGATGTACTTATACCACTGAACCCAGGGCCTCATGCATTAAGTATATAAAGATGTATTTAAAAGGATGCTTGTCACAGCACTACTTACAATACAGAAAAAAACAGGAAATAACTTAATAGGGGCTTAGTTAAATTATGGCACTCTCACTCAGTGGACTCCTACGTAGCATTTACAAATGAATGTAGTTCTGTATTGGTTGACATGAAAAGTACTCACGATATAATAAATGACAGAACAAATTACAAAACAGTATGCATTTACCATCTTGTTTAATTTATCTACAGTCATACGATTACATAAACACACACAAGCACATAGAAAAAACCTGCAAGGACATTCACCAAAATGTTAATTATAGGATTGCTGGACTTAGTCTTCTCTAGATTATCTGGTTTATAATCAAAACACAACACAACTGTGTATGTTCTGGTCACCGAGTCTGTCCTTTGAAGCCTGTGAAATCTTCTGATGGCCCCTACCCACTCACTGTTTTGCCCTCCTCCAGAATCTCCTGTGAGGCAAATGCCCACGAGAGACTGGTTTGCCTGTCTTGTTTTAGTTTTTATTTTTGGCCAAATCCCATGTTGCAGACTGTGTATCTTTTCAAGTAACACTCAGGGCCTGGTGAATGCTAGACAAGCATGCTACCACTAAACCACATCCCTAGGCTTTTCTTCTCTTTTCTTTTCTTTGGTTTTTATGAGACAGGGTCTCGGTAAATAGTTGAGGCTGGCCCTCTTGCCTAGCCTCCTCAGTGCTTGGGACTACAAGTATACATCACCATGCCCAGCGCTAGCTTTTCATTTTTACTCCAACAGGGTCTCACTAAGGTGCCCAGGCTGGTTGGAACATGTGATCCTCCTGCCTCAGCCTTCTGAGTTGCTGGGATTACAGACCTGGCAACATGTGGCTATAAAAATTTCCCCTTTAGGGTGTATTTTATTGTGATGTCAACATTTTGTTTTGGCATGCGTGCACACACACAGAGCTCCCCTGTCCAGGGACAAAGAAGCCAGCACCTCTGGACTGGTGCACTCACCAGTAGCGATTCCATCAAAGAGAGATAGCACCCGGATGGGCTTCCTCTTCTCAGCTGGGACAGGTGGATAAACTTTCGGAGGGTCCTAGTTGGGGAGAACAACCGGTCAGGTAAGTGTGCAGGAGTGTCCTCCGGATCCCACCCTGGGCTGGCCCTCCCACCCCATGAAGACAGCTTTAGGCTTTCTCGACCAGCACACCCCACACAGGGCTCAGGCACACCCACTCTTTGCCCAGGCCCCACGACTCTTGGACTGAGTTGTAGGAGACCACGCCCTAAGGCCCGGCACTCACAAATTCCTGGTCATGGTTATTGGCGAAGAACATCTGAAGCCGAGAAGGCCAGTCGTCCCGCCGCCGCAGCAGCCCGTAGGTGCCCTTGTGCCCGCACATGTAGCAGTTCCAGGGGTCTTCCTTGATGGCTGCTTGGGCAGCCCCCGGCCCCACCAAGAGATCCACGCACTCCACACAAAAGCACCTGGAGGAAGGTTCAGTGAGCGGGGACATCTTCAGCCCGGTCTGGGAGGCCAAGAGTGCTACCCAGAGTGCAGCGGGGTAGGGAGGACTCGGGTCCCAGGCAAGGAGGACAGGGCACAAGGCACCGGGCCAGGGCTCTCACCTGCAGCAGTTGTTGTTCCCGCACATGAGCACCTCACGCCCCCCACAGCAGATGGTGCAGTAGGACTGGTAGCCATCATCATCGTACTGGTATGCACACTCCAGGAAGCAGTTCTAGGCAGGGGACAGAGGGTCAGAAACTGCCAGGGCATGGCCCAGCACAGCCAAGGTAGAGGCTGGCCCCTGGTGGGCATCTCGACACAGCCCTGGAGATGGGGCCCTGCCACCTAGGCTCCGGCCCAAACCCCAGATCTGAGGAGGGAGCCACCCACCACCTGCTTCCTCCTGGGAGTCTTTAGAGCATGGCAACTCGCCTGTCAGTCAGCCTGTTCTGGCCCCACCTCTTTGCTACCCACCCTCACACCAGGGCTGTGTTGTTGGGGGTCCTGCCCTTCCCCCTGCCCACACCTAGGGCCTAGAATGGGTGTCGGTGGCTCTTCCAGAACACAAACAACATGCCAAAAGCTTGGAGCCTGACGGCTCACTCAGCCAGGACTCTGCTTCCAAAGGAACCTGAGGTCTGTGTCACACTCCCACCAGAGCATCCTCCTCTGAGGGCTGGGGAAGGGGGTCCACCCTGCAGCAGGTGTCCCTACCTTGCAGTTCTGGCACATTCCACCAGTGAACAGAGGGTGCTCCAGGGTGACATTGAGGCTCCCACACGAGATGCAAATGTCTGCAAAGCAGCATGAGTGCAGTGAGCATCCCAGCGCCCCAGAGAAGTTCCAGAATGGGAGTCCCAGAGGAGCAGCAAGCCTGGGACAGTGCACCATGCTCCCAACCTCAAAAGCCCCTTTGTCCCTCAGAGTAAACAGCAACGCCACCATCCACAAACAGGGCAACACAATCACAGAAAGCCATGTGTGGGAACAGGACCCTGGGCTGGCTGCTCTGCAGGCACCCTGGGACAGGCCTCAACCCCAAAAGGCCAGTCCTTGACATTGACAGGAAGACAAAATCACAGCACTAAGAAGTCAGACAATATGTGAAACAGGCTGAGAGAGTGGGGCATGCAGACAGGCCCAGACGCTCAGTGCTGTAGGGCTCCTGGGACTACGGTATTCCAACCTTCCTGAGACCCTGTTGCCGATACTACACCCTGCCGGTCCCAGAAGGGAGCGAGGTTCTCCTGCCTGTGCTAGGAGCAGCCCAGCTCTCAGGCGACAGACTCACCCTCGATGTTCCGACACTTCTGCCGCACCTCGTATACCAGCCGCTCTGCAGGGAGAGGAAAGCGTGCATTGGGAGGCTGTCCAGGCCACGTGTGCCCTTCAGGAGGTCCTAACTCACCTTCCAGAGCCTCCACCTACCTCTTGTGCGTTCATCAATAATCTCTTTAACCTTGGGCTTCTCCGTTGTGCTCTTTCGAGGCTTTTTGGCTGGAGGAGGTGGTGCGTATGCAGCTGCCTCAGGCTCAACCCACATGTCTGTGTAAACTTCCTTGTAAGGATTCTTCTCCTCTGAACCAGAAGGCAGGTGACCGGGTCATTTACAGGCAGACACAGAACACCAACCGCTCTTCTGTGCTACCTACAGTGGGATGCACCTGGTCCCCGCTGGTTCCGGGAAGCTAATGCAGGACAGATTATTCTGGGGAGGGAGCACTCTGGGGAACCTCAGCAGCTCTCCCCTAGCATGGCTTTCTCAGCCCCAGTAGACAGGGATTCCAGAAGATTCGGCAGAGACCTGCATTTACCTTCTGGGGGCTCCAGACCCTTGGGGCCAGACGGCTGGAACCCTCCAAGGGCCCACTCGATCATCTGCTTGTTCTGTACCTCCACGGCCTTAGCAGTGTCACTCTCGTCACTGTCATGGCAGGCGGGGAACAGCTTCCCGGCTCGGCTGCTGGCCACCTGGGGGACAACACATGGGAGCAGGGGTCAGGGCAGGCTGAAAGCCCAACCTAGAACAGCAGAGGTGGGGAAGGCAGGGGGCGAGGGAAGACCATCTAGGAGGCAGAGTGCAGAATGGGTGAGGCCAGTGGGGAGGAAAGGAGTCTTTTTCCAAGGGCCTCAGGCCTCCAGCCTCCTGGCTGGCCCCATGGCTTGGCCCCTCCCCCAAGCTCCAGGGGGTACACTCACCTGTAAGACTTCATAGATAGCCTTGCGGTACATGGGCTGCTTGTTGTAGGTAGCCTGGTGGAACGCACTGCAGAAGGAGCTCAGTGGCATCAGCTTCTCGACACACACCTGGGGGATAATGAGCCAGCCCTCATTTGCTCCTCCTCCCACTCTCATGTCCCCAGGTCTCCCAACTGTCAGGGGTCAGGCACACTAGGAGTCCATCTGGGCCCTCACAGGACTGGAACTGCCAATAAACATGCAACCCAAGGGAGGGCCCAGACCAAGAGCAGGAAGACCTGAGGCAGGGGAGGGCATTCTTGCAAAAGGAAGGGCTCTTGGTGGCTAACAGGCCGGTGGGCACCTGTGCTCTCTGAGCTGGGCTACGAGCTAAGGATCGCTGAGCTTTCCTCAACTCGGCATATGTGAGAGTGTGAGCAGAGCCCCATATCTACCACCCAGATTCCAGACTCCCCTAGGGACCCCCTCCACACCCACAGGCAAATCCCACAACTTACCACCGAGAACTTGCCATCTCCGAACCACATGACCCAGCGGGTGCCTTCAGCTGCTCGGCTCCGGCCCGTCATCCACCAAGACACAATGCGGCCTGGCCACCAGGAGAAGCCCCGCAGTTTCCCCCACACCAGCTCCCCAATGCCAAAGCCCCGGCCGTCCTGGAGCCCCAAGGAGCAGAAATCATTACATGATGGTCAAGAGGCCCTGCCACCCTGATCCCCCCATGGCAACCCCAGCCCTGGGCCACGGCAGCCAGGAAAGAGTGCCACGTGAATGGAGGGAGACAGCAAAGTCGGGGAGGTGAAGAGGCCCAGGGTCAGGAGGAGACAGTGAGCGGCCAGCGGGAGATGGAGAGCAGGGCGGGAGGAGCTGGCAGTGGAGGCCCCGGGAAAGAGCGGACAAGGCTGGTGAAGAAGCAGGCCGCTCACCTCATACTCTGGCTCATCGTCAGCTGCTTTGGTGGCATTCTTGTCTCCGGCATCAGCCCCCACAGGCTCAGGTGTGGTGGCCACAGTGGGGGATGCTGGGTCAGTGGGCTGCTGCACAGCAGGAGGACTGGCCTCCTCCACCTTCTGTGACTCTGCGGACACCTGGTTTTCTTCCACAGCATTCATTACTGCAATTACCTTGGCCTTCTTCTCAGCCTGCGGAAACAAGGACCGAGAATCACCTTGACTCCTCGGGACATTAGCAAGATTCAAGGGCTGTTCCCCACCCATGTGTGGTCTGGAGACAGTGACATGGGGAGGTAAAAGGCTGGGGAGAACAGTTCTTCCCTTATCAGCCCAACTGGCCTGTCACGGAAAGGGAAACAGCTGAAGCCAACAGGTGAATGCAAACCTCTTGGCTCCATTTCAGCTGCCTTTACTACTTCTTAGGGAACCCTCCCCCGAGGCCTAATCTCCTCCACCCTGCTGGAAACGTCAGCTGCCCACCCTCCAATCTGGAAAGGAGAATTCCATTCAAATATCATGCCCCATTCAGGCATAGATATTGGCTCCCGCCTCTCTTCCAATCAGGAAGAGGAGGGAGGGCTCATCCTTCTTGCCACCATTTTCTTCGCCAATCCATCCTCTTCCTAGTTTCCAGACCACAATTCTAGTTCTGTGATGTCTACTGATTTAAAACGCACATCTCCCACATCTGCTCCAACACCACAGAAAGTTCCACAAGAGCCTGCCTGCTCCCACCATTCCAGAGTGCTCAGGGGTTCCAGCCAACATGCTGTGTGCTGTTACCTTCTGCGTGCACCTTTCAGATCTGTAAATGTATCTGTTCACTCAATTACTTGCTGAGCACACAGATCAGGCACTCTGCCATCCCACCAGCAAATTAATAATCCAAACCCCAGTTATTCTCCCATTGAACAGTCTCCATCCTTTCACCGTATCACACTTGTCTTTGAGGCTATGATCCACGTGCCCATTCCTCCTCAAAACCTGCTCCAGGATCCCTATAAAGGAGAATGAAATCCTTGATACTTAGTTCTGAGACTCATTCAATTTAACTTCACCCCCATTATTCAATCTAGGATGAATGGCTCTCAAACTTTAATGTTCTGTTCCCATTTCCACTGTAACAGATTTAGAAGAAAAAAACGGGGTGTGCGTGTGTGCGCACTGAGAATGGAACCCAGGGCCTCCACAGTCTAAGCACACACTCTGTCACTGAGATACACCCCCAGCCCCTCAAAATCCCATTCAACATGCCGTCTAACACACAGCTTTCCATAAGGTTTTGAGTTACAAATGCAAATCCTCAATAAAAAAAAAAAAAAGATTCAGAAAGCAATTGATAGTGTAAGAAGGAGCTCTAAACCGGAAGTCAGGGCATCTATAGTCCTGTCTCAGCCGGGCAACTTATTAGTAGCTGACTGGGTAAGTCCACTGTCTTTGGAGTTGCTCCAACTTCAAAGGGCACTTGAACTGCAGATTTCTGGCCACCTTTCCCCATCTGTTTCAGAATCTGACATACATATGTATCAAGCATTCCAAGGACTCCTCCAAACTCTGTCTATGACTCCAAATCCAAGAGCCCCAGCTACTGTACTGACAGGTAGATTCATTTTATTTCATTTGATCTTCAAGACTTTCCCACCTGGCAACAAACCACATTTGATTCTTGTGGTGATTATCCTAGTTCTTCTCTGACTCAACAAATCCTAAAATAGGATAAAGCATCCTTTGCCCCCAGCCCATAAACAGCTGGGTAAAAGAGCTGGTGGAGGTGGAAGAACGAAGAGCAACTGCTCAACCCTCCTCAGCCCCACCCTCGCCACATCAGGACTTTGCCCCTTCTTTTCTTCTATCAATCAGCTATCATCTCCTCCCCCAAGAAGGTGCACCAGGCTTTGCCTCAGGGGGAGGCAGTTCCCTTCTCCCGGAAGCCAGCTCAGGCCCTGGGATCATTAGCTGCACCAGTTACAGGCACAGCTAAATCTCTACCTAGCTGTCTGCTTCCTTCTCCCATGCCTGCTTTAACTCCAGACAGAGATAACTGACTTAACCTTGGATGCCCGGAAGACCCTGCCTGCAGGGTCCCCTCAGACAAGGTCCCCTCAGCCCGCACAAGGTGTGCAAGAGGAACAGGTCAGGAGGGCACGGCCTGCTACCACTTCCACAGCAAGCAGCAGCCGGTGGGCGAGGGCTCCTCCCAGCTCCCAAGTCTAGAAAGGAGTCGTGCCTGCCACCACCCTCATTACTCCCCCACATCCCCTTTGTCTCTCTTCATCCCCGCCACAGTAGTTCCTGAAAATTCTTCTTCCCCCACAACTTCCCCCAGCTTGTCAGATGCCACGGCTGATAGCTGCTCAGCATCCCGACCCACTCGGTGCAGGAGAGCGTGCACCCAGCATGGTCTGGGCTGGCAGGGGATGGGGGCCTCCCGGGACCGGGCGGCAGGAGGGGGTGAGCAAGGAGCGGAGAGGAAAGGGGAAGGGGCAGAGGCAGCCGGTGGGGGAGGGGCCTCGACAGAACAGGCAGCCCGGGCCGTCGGAGGAGTCCTTTCCCCCTTCACCATCCCTACCCTTCTCCCCAGGCAAACAATAGGCCAGGGAAGGGTTAACTCGGGACTCTTGCAATGGGGCCGATGGCTCCTCTCCTCTAGAGGGGCTTAGAGACGGGGCAGCCAGCGTCCACAAGGGACATTACACCCTCTCCCACTACCGCCAGCTCAAGGAAGCCGCTTGGCTAGGAGTTTGTCCAGCTTGGGAAAGCCATTGGTAACTCCACTGACGACAGCCTCCCGGTCCAGTTTCATCTCCTTAGGCAGCGGCCGCCTCCCCCTCCCCCTGCGACTCCCATTCCAAAGGTCAGAGGTCAGAGCGCCACCGCCCCAGAACCCACGCGGCCTTGGGCTATCCCGGTGTCACAGGACATTAGACTGCCCCCACGGCCCTGTCGGGGTCACACTGCTCCCTCCCACCCCTATCACTTCTTCCTGGCTGCCTGCCCGGTGACTCGCAGGAACTCGCAGGGGAGAGAGCTGGCCCTCAAGAGGCACAGGGAGGTAGGGCCCTGAGGACACTACGGTCCCCCAGCCGGGCACACAGATCAACGGGGAGCTAACTGCCAGGCGCCCATCTGCCAACAGCTCAGCCCAGACTGCTTCCAACCCGACTCCTGGTCGCCAGCTGCCCTCAGCAGGCCGCCTGCTCCCCAGCCTGCAGTTACCACTGCCGGGGTTGCTCTTCCTGTCCCCCGAGCGCGCCGGGTGCCACTGGAGCCCGGTGAGGAGTGGGGCCTCGGGGCTCCTGCGCAGCAGTGGGTGGGACGGCACTAAATCAGCATCTCCAGAACTCAGGCGGGCCGGGGCGGCTGCAGCTGCTGCGGGCCAGGGAGGCATACTTGACTCTTTTCAAACACTGAGGGCTGCGGGGATCCTCCCACCGGCCCTGCCGCCTCCCCGCCCCCAGTCTCCCCAGGGCTCCGTCCAGGAACCTACCCATAAGGCCAGGTGCAGCCCCTCTGCGGTCCAGCTCAGGTGTGAGCCCCGGCCCTGAAGCTCTGTAAGTAGCTGCCCGGCTGGGGGAGGGGCAGGGGGCGATGGGGCTGGGGGCGGAGGGGGCCAGAGAGGGGGAGGGGGCGGCGGGGGGGGAGGGAACAGTTCTTTGTCTAGAACTCCAGGTCACGTGGGCCCCGCTGGAGGGCCTGGTTGGCTGCGCGCGGGCCGGGGGAGGGGGCCGGCCTCCGACGCTGGCGCTGGGCCAGCCCCTCTCCGGGTCCGAGGGACGCGGGGGCCCGGGGGCGAGGCCGGCCGGCGCCCGTTCCCAGCGCCCCGCCCCGGTCGGCCCGCCCTGCCCCCTCTCCCCGACTCCGGAGGCGATTAGCGCGGGCCGGGGGCGAGGCGGGGAGCCCGCGGGCAGCGGGGAGGAGGGCGCAGGGCCGGGGGGCGGCGGCGGGCCCCGGGGCACCCGGAGTCCCGAGGGGCGGGAACGGCGCTTTCTGGACGGTCTGGGAGAGTCAGGAGAAAGTTGGAGAAAGTGAGTTCCGCAGAAGCAAGACCAAAGCGAGAAAAAGAGAGAGCTCACAGATAAGTGGCGCGGCCCGGAGAGTTTAGAGAAACTCAGAGTACAGACGGAGGAGGACAGAAGGCGCCAGACGGAAACTGGGGGTTCCCGAACCGAGCCGCTGGGGGCCGATCCGCTACAGGTGGACCGGGAGGTGTGCGACCGTGACGCACCGAAACTCTCTTCTGGCCACGTCCGGACGGGAAGCAGGTCACTGGCTCTTGTGGAGGACAGTATTTCATTTTCCAGTGTGCAAGGCTGGTGATGAGGACGCGTCTTCAAGGAGGGACAGCAGTGCCTTCGTTCCCACCAAGACACGTGCAGCTCAAGACGACATTACATCTTTTGGAGCCTCCAGGTGGGGCCTCCAGAAGCAGCCTCAGCCATGTGAAGCTCAGCCCTCCTGAGCGGAGAGTTACCCCAAGGCAGACATTCTCCTTCCACAGCCCTCCACGAGGTGGGCGGGGGCATCAGATACAGAAACAGACTTTTCGAGCCCTGCCCTCAGGGAGTTGACAGATGCCACTGGACTTGGGGAGATGGGAAAAGATCACTGAAAGCCGAGCATGGTGGCACATGCCTATAATCTCAACACTTTGGGAGGCTGAGGCAGGAGGATCACAAATTCCAGCCTGGCCTGGGCAACTCAGCCACTTAGAGAGACCCTGTCTCAAAACAAACAAACAAAAAAAGATAAAAGGTTGGGATGCCGCTCAAGGCAAAGGCCCTGGGTTCAATCCCCAGTACTATATATATATATATATATATATATATATATATATATATATATATATATATATATATATTACTGAGAAACAAGCAACCCTACCACAAACACCAAGCAGATGGCAGTGGTGTGAATGATAAATGAGGTTAAAGAGGTCAGAGATGAATGGGATTTGGAAGGAGTTCAGCTAGGTAAGACAGGTAAGAGATACTAGGAGGCTGGGAGGGAGAGAGGTAATCCCTTCCTTACCTCCACCTTTGCACAGTTCGACTGAAGCTAAAGGGCACAGAGGAAAGACTGGACAATGGGAAGGGGGTGTCCAAAGTGTCAATGGATATATTCTGTAACTGTGTGGAATCAGGGCGGGTTCTTCTGACAAGATGAATGGGTATTTTAGAGAGAATGGCCTGGTTTCAGTTTCCAAGATGAATTAGAAAGGACAGCGGGAATTGAAGGTGAATGCTCCCAGCAGGAGAGGGCTGTTTGGCTGGTGCACTTGTCAGAAGATCTGGACTTGAGTTCTGAGTCCACCACCATGACCTTGACACAAGCTACTTAACCCCAAGAAGTCTGTGTTCTCATCTGCAAAGCAGGAGCGATGAGGTCAGCTCCCTGGAGTCTCGGAAGAGCAGCACCCTAGGGACAGTGACAGAACTAAGTCCCCAGTGCCTGGTGGCCAGCGTCAGGCGGCTGGGACATACCAGCCAGAGCAGGTGTTGGTGTAATGAGGTTGCAAGATGCACCTTGCAGGAGAGCCCACCACCTCCCCTGGGGCTCAGCGCATCCTTCCCAGGGCCATCAGAGCAAGGAAGCCCTGAAGAGAAAGGAGGAATCCAAATCAGATGGCCTTCTCCGCAGAGAACTGATGGGTGGCGTATAAGCTTCCCTGCCGACTCTGGATCCATATATAAGGAAAAGGAGCCACCTTGAAAAACACAGGCTTGCTTCCACCCCAACTCATCTTGCAACTCAATCAAGGTATCTGCTTGGCACAGCTTTTCAGGAGATCTCTGGGCTGGGCTGAGAAGCCCTGAATTTGGGGCTGGAGTCCAGTTTCAAAGTAGAGTGTGTGTGGTTAGCATTCATAAAGTCCTGGATTCTATCTCTAGCACACACACACAAAAAAAAAGCCTTGAGTTTACATCTGGCCTGCCCCAGACCTGTAAGCAATGTAAAACGACTTGCTTAGCTGCTTGCCTCACCGCCATCTCCCCAGCATCCAGGCCCTGTCAACAGACAAGCTCAGCCCTCAGGCCTCCTCTCAAAAGGAAGTTTCTCAGCCAGGCGTGGTGGCGCACACCTGTAATACCAGCACTTGGGAGGCTGGGGCAGGAGGATCACTGCAAGTCAGAGGACAGCCTGGGCTACACAGTGAGACCCTATCTCAAAAAAACAAAAAGCAAAATAAATTTGGGGGAGGGCATGGAGTGGGCTAGGGAAGTAGCTCAACCCCAAGTACTGAAAGAAAAAGAAGTATTTTTATTTGTTAGCTTTTCCATACAGATTCCCAGTTTAAGCGAAAGGAAGCCCAAACTTAAAGGTGCCCCCTAAGCAACTTAGGGCATCTTGCCTCTCCTGTGGCCATGCAGACAAGTGACACTACCCTTTCATAGATCATGGGGCATGTGTCTTTTTGTGGTCAGTGGACACAGACCCCAAAACAGAAGAGATTCCAAGATCTGAATAAACAGGTGATTTTAGTAAAAGGTCAAAGGAAATTAAACAGGGCAGACTTCAGCAACCCTCAAGTAACAGACGCTTCTGCCCTTGCTAAGTAACCTTCCCTGGGTACTTCCTGGGATAGGTTTTTTGACTGAGATAAAGATAGTCAATTTAAAAACAGCAGCCCTGGTAAAATAAGCCCTGTTCCTGGAATTGCTATCAAAGGGTGTTGAAAGGAGGAAGATGGAGATGTCAAGAGCCTAAAAGAGGTGTAGAGGAAGCACCCAGCATGGCCCAGTAGAGAGGGTGACCTCAAGGGCAGAGTGCATTTCCTGTCTGGCAGGCAGACAGCAGTAACTCAACAGGCCATCACCGCTGAGGAAAATGCGGCCCAATCCTGTATTCCTCAAGCGCACGTCTAATTCTCTAATTACATTTTCCAGTACTCTCCAACAGCAGAACAAGTGTTACAATCTGGCCTTATAACGAGGAACACGTCTTGTTAGAAGCTAGTCACTTTATCCTGCTGGTATGCATCACCATTCTTAACTAGGAGCATGCTCACAAGTGTGTGGACCTGACTTCTCAGTCCTACAGAACTGAGCCGAGACCCTAGGCCAGTGCACCCCACCAAAGAGCAACAGTTGCACCTGCTCGAGTATTGTAATTTAAAGGTTAGCATTCCGTAGCATGTTTTGTCATAAAATGCCATCCTGGCAGGATGAGGGCTGAATATGTCACTGCCACCACGCATAGCACAGTTACCAACTGAGTCCCCTTACTCAAAATCAGAAGCCACGGCCCTATAAAGCCATCTGCAAAGCCACATACTAGAAGCCACTGCGTATCTTCTGCTGCACATGTATCTCCACCAGCCCCCCGCTGACCAAGGAAACTGATCCAGACAAAAAGCTGTGAGATCAGTATGGGCATCTGTTCTGAACCTGTCCTCCTCCCACCTACAGCTCAAGTGTCTGTCACATCTGGGCCCCCCACGAACCTGGAGGCCTCCATGACATACCACACAGCCCATGCTCAGCAGCTTACGTGCTGTTCCTCATGCTGTCCGCCTTTCTGGAATGCCCATTCCCTCAACCTTCACCGGCCCCGGCCCTACCCATCCTCCTACAGTAGCTCACCACTTAGCTCCACCAAGAAAGTTTCTCTAGCTCTGCCCTGTCCACTGAGGCAGCATGTGGCTATTTAAATTAAATAAAAATCAGAGTCTGGCTCAGTTGTATCAGCCATATTCTAAGGGTCTGAGCACCACATGTGCCTGGGGTGGCGCATCACAGATAACAGACTAATTCCAATATTACTTTTTTTTTTTTTTTTTTTTTTTTTTGGTGCTGGGGATCAAACTCAGGGCCTTGTGCTTGCAAAGCAGGTACTCTGACCACTGAGCTAACAGTCCATCACCCTTATTCTCCCCATACTGTCCCTTAACTTCCACCCTGTCTTCCCCTCCCTCCCTGTAGTCCTGTCCTAGATCTGCTAGTCTTCTTTGCCTGTAGGAAGGTGACTTTGTACCCATCATCTCCACGAGATTAAAAATTCCTAGAGGGCCAGGACTGGGATCTTATTCAGCCTCATATGGAAGCCACATGGACCAAGCACCTTGCACATAATGGAGGATGAAAACAGTATTTGTTGAACTGAATGCAACATGGTCTCAGAAGCTTCATCCCAAGAATACCACCCAAGCTCCAGGCTGGAGACAGATTCTTTGGATAGCAGAAATTCTATTGGTTGCCAAGAGGTCTGGGTCCAGGTCTCCCCAAAGCAGCCAGGAATCTCATTTTCCTGTTCCCCTGCAATCCAAATGAAGGTTGCAAGCAAATGACCAGGACTGGGCTGCTGGCAGCAAAGCTAAAAATAGCCTTGGAGCCAACAGCATGGAGTTAGCAGGACTTGTTGCTAAGGAGACAGCCACAGAGAGAGCAACTAAGCAGGAGAAGGTGCCAGACACACACCGGAGAGCAGAGGCCAAGCTGGGGGACTCAAAGTTGACAGAGGTCCAAGACTCCCACCAAGATATGTGCTACCTTCTGGCAGCTCCTCACTAATGTTCTAAGTGGGGCAAATGTTCCCCTGTCCCTCAGTACCTCATCTCCATGGAAACCACCACGACTGGGGTAAAGTACCAGCCCCTGGAAGGGAGGCCTCTGCCCAGAGCTGGTTGTTATGGCAACATCCCCCTTTCCTGTCATTCTCTCACTCCTGGCTTCTCCTGAGGGAAGAGGTGGGGGCCAGGGATTGGCTTAGGCAGCGTGACCAGGAAACACCCTCTTCCGGACAAGACTAATCTGCCTGGGCTCCAGAAGCTCCTGGGAGCCCAGGAAAGCCAATTAGTCCTCAGCACCAGATAGATCGTTCTCTTTCTACGGGGCCCTTACAGGTCCTCATGTCAGGAGAACCCCAAACTTGCCAAGGTTTGAATGCATCGAGACCACCCAAAGAGGATTCTAAAAATACAGATTCTTGGGCCCAACCTATATGGATCAGCAAACTCAGAGTGGGTCTAGGATTCTCTAGGTAATTCTGATACCAGCTACACGTGGTAACCACTGAGAGCCCTGGGGTGTCTGTTAAAAATAAGGAAAGTAAGGCCTAGAGAGGACTGAGACGTCATGAAGGGTCAGAGCCGCTAGCTGCAGAGGAAGTGGACTGAAGGGAGGAGGGGTAAGGCGGAGGACATCCGAGGCACATTTCCTCGCATCAGTACACACATCCCAGGTAGCCACCCCGCCTCCTGGGTCTTTCCATCCTGCTCCCCTTTCAGGTCATTACATGCTGTTGTCTGATTTTGGGTTGTGACTTAAAACTGAAGCACTGGACCAGCTGTCCGCTGTAGCAGAGAGCAGAAGGCAGGGGTGGGAGTCTGGTTCCCAGAGTGTACAGAGGCAGCCCAAGCAGATGATTTGGGCTGAAAGAGAAATCCATCCTCTTCCCCAAGCAAAGTAAAAGGGTCACCATGGCAACTGCAGTGTTCTGGCCTAGTCAGGCTCTAGGCCACCAGCTCAAACCTGGGCCCTGCAACGCGCTGCCGCCTCCCTGAGGCCTGGGAGAGGCGCAGCATCTGGGTGAACACCATCGTGCTGGTACGGAGGTGCCCCACCCCCACTACCAAGTTTGTTTCCTGGAGCCAACCTGTAAGCCTGCTGAAACACACCTTCTGCCAGCCCCCCAGTTTGTGAGTCCTGAGCCAGGGCTGGGTCAGCTGAGGGCGGACTGAAGAGCAGGAGAAGGTGGGAGATGGGTGTCCATGCTTCCGTTACTCACAGCACAACTGTGTACCCAAGACCCACCACACATAAACCACAGCCCTCATTCAAGACAGCACACAATTAGACGGTAAATTATGTGGTAGCGACGCTTCCTACATGTGCTGAAGGAAACCAGAGGCCTCGGCCAGATCAGGAAAGACAGAAGATTCAAGGGGAGATGGGGTGTACCAGGAATGGGCTCAACCTCCGGGCAGGAAGGGCCAGATGTGGGGGTCACTTGTCATTGCACTAGCTCCCTGACAGATGAAGAGAAGAAATGAGAAACCTTGGACAGCCACAGACACATCTGCTAGGGAGGGGCAGTGGCCTCCCCTGCTGTACCCGCCCTGGAGAGGAACCTGCTAGAAAGCCAGTCCTACCCTCTTCCCAACTCACTGCCTCCTCCCCAGGGTCTGGCCTCATTCCAGACAGCCCTCAGCAGCCTCACATCCTCTCCTGTCAGCCCCACTTCCCTAGTGCTACAGTATATATGCTTGGAGCCTTTATCCACCAGACCCACTGCCCCTCCACCTTCCTTTTGCTGGGACTACTCCACAAACCTCACTCCTCTCCTGTCCCTTTCTCCCTAACCACTGGGGCTGCACCTGCAGGTAGAGATGACACCACAGGGATGAGGGGTGGGGGTGGCCATGCCACTCTAACTCCAACACTCACCCACCCCTACCCATGATTTTCCCATGGGTAGGGGTATGCACGTGAGCTAATCAGCCTAATAGACTACAAATATCTGTAGATATCAAAGGAAGTCAGTAGTGGCTAACACTCTAGAGGTAGAAGGAATCTTATGACAAGCTTGTGGCACTTTTATTTTGGGGCGGTGCTGGGGATCGAACTCAGGCCCTTGCCCTTGCTAGGCAAGCGCTCCACCACTGAGCTAAATCCGCAGCCCCTTACTTTGTTTTAGAAAGCAGCAGTTCTACACCAGGAAGGTGTGGGCCAGAAGGAACAGGGTACACCTTAACCACCACCCTTCCCCCAGCCTTCCTCAGGCTGGGACAGCCGAGGGCCGCCATTCAGATTCAGGCATGCAGACCCTCTCAAGTTTCAGGGCCGTAGAGAAGACCGGGAGGAGCCCAGCAAACCAGCGAGGCTACTGCTGAAAACACCAGGAACACCTTCATCTCCATCCGAAAAGGAAAACTTTAAATTCCTGCACTGAGTCCTTTCCGGTCCTCCCGCCCCCAGGCTTGGCAACTGTTCTCCGCACCTGTCCGCCTGAGAGCCCGGCCTGCTTCCTCAGCTCAGCCCTGTAGCGCCCAGACTGGCCACACCTCAGAATCACCAGGGTACCCTCAGTGATGCGCTGCGTGGTGGCACTGTGTGCCCGATGTGATTCATCTGCCCAGACGGTGATGTTTGAACAAGCAGAACTCCCGGTGCCCCTAAAGTGCAGTGAGGCCCCACCCCACAATGTGACACTTTGGGTAATCTCTTTGGGGCCAGGTTTGGTCCACTTCTGTTACGTGAGCTCGGCGGTTCTTCAGCTTCAGGACACCCTGAGGCGGGGCGGACTGCCTGAGGTCCTGGTTCAGGATCTTGTGGATGCACTGCCCAGGGACTGTGAGGGGTGACAGGCAAACCCACCCTTCGGGGCCACTCTGAGTCCCACTGGCATCTTTTGTCTCCAGAAAGCGAGTTCAACTCAATTTTCACCTTCTGATGGGGGGGGGGGGCTAGGGATCGAACTCAGGGCTTTTCGCTTGCTAGCCCAGCCCTCTACCACTTGCATTCAATCCCCAACCCCTGATTTTCTTTTTTTTTTTTTTGAGACAGGGTCTCTCCATGTAGTCCAGGCTAGCCTTGAACTCATTATGTATCCCAGGCTGGCCTCACATTTATGGCAATCCTCCCACCCCAGCCTCCTGAGTGCTGGGATTACAGGTGTGCACCACCACACCTGGCAATTTTCTGATTTTTTTTTTAACCGCATAAAATTGCCTTTCAGGTAGCATCTAGGTTCAAATATACTGTAATCTGAGCTGTTATTCTTATTTTTGGTCAATCCTGAGCTGGAAGTGAAAAAAGAAATATCTTTTTTTGTTTGTTTTGAGGTAAGAGTCTTGCTATGTAGCCCAGGCTGGCCTTGCACTCATGGCAATCCTCCTGCCTCAGCCTCCCAAGTGCTAACGTTACAGGTGTATGCTTCCACCCCCAGCTAAAAATATCTTTACTGCACACTACTCACTGATAAAGAGGAAGAGGGGGAGAGCCTGATGGCACCGTGAAGGGTTGTTACTGAAGGATGGTGGCAGCAGCATGCAGCAGTATGGGGAGGGGCGCAACCTGGGAGGGTGAGGGGTGGAAGTTAGGAAGCCACAGACAGGTGAGAAGGGGCTCAGCACTCCTCTGGCTGGTCTAGGAAGTCATTCTGGATGCTAACTCATTGGCTGCCTACTCCCCGAAGCTTACGTCGGTGTCCCTCCCTGTTCTGGTCCTGCTTTCTGGGCCCTGAGCCCTGGGCCCTGGGCCCTGGGCCCTGCCCTCCCTGCTCAGCCCTCCACATGGAAGGCGTCTGAGTCCAGGTCCTCCTTTTAGGGGCTGCCTGCTGACCCTATCTCCATACATACCCCTTGTCTACACTGGCTTCTCAACAGCAGCCTGTCCAAAACCTAACTCAAAGTCCCTTCTACCTGGGAGAAGATCTTCATGACCTTGGGCCAGGCAGGAAATTTTCACAGCTGTAGATGCATCACTCCTCACACATCCCACCAAAAGAAAAACTGCTAAGTAGGACTTTACTAAAAAGCTCTGGCTCATCAAACCACACACTTAAAATGAGCCAGGTGTGGTGGTGCACATCTGTAATCCCAACGCCTGGGAGGCTGAGGCAGGAGGATCACTGCTACTTTGAGGCCAGCCTGGGCTACATGTAGTGAGTTCAAGGCCAGCCTGAACTACCAAGTGAGACTGTCTCAAAAAAGAAAGAAAGAAAGAAAGAAAAATTTACCTCTCAAACCTCCTGTTCCTCCAGGATTCCCTAGCTCAGGCCCTAAATACCAAGTTTCTCCCTTCCCTCCAACTGGACAAGTTACAGCACTTCTTGCAAGTCGCCTCCCATAGCTAACCCTCAGTCAAGGCCCAATGTGCTGCCCTCTTTGCTGGCCCTGCTCCTACACCACCCTCTGCACCCCTGTGATGCTGCCAAGGCTGGCCCCCTAACACGCACACCCTGCTCCCCGCTGCAGACTGAAGCCTGAACCTCCCCGTGGCAGAAAGGCGTCCTCCCAACGCCCGTACCCTGGTCACCTGATCTGCTGTTCCCCAGACAGGCCAGAAACTTCAGGCTGTCTCTGTCCTCACCTAGGCTCTTCCTCCTCAAGCCTACTGCTCCTCTCCAGGGCGCCTCCTCCAGGAAGCTTCCCAGGCCTGCAGGAAACCTGCACCCTCCTTTGTGTTTGTGCTCTGTTGGGGTACCAAGCACCATCTGTGCTGGGCGGTGTGCCTCTGGGAGAAGGACTGTGCCCATTGTGTCACCCTCTGGGGGTGTATCTGGTCACCGCCAAGGTCAGGGCCACTAACTCTCTCAGTTCGAGTCACAGTCAGAGGCCAGCAGCCCGGCCTTGCCTGGACATCCATGGGGGCCCCGGCTAGTGGTCCAGTCTATAGGAGAGCCTGGCCGTTTGTCTCTGTCATCAGCCCCACAGAAAGTGCTATGGGAACACTTCCAGTGCCGACCTCATGTGCAAGAAGTCTCCCTGAGAGATTCGAGGAGGCTCCAAATCCCAGGGGATTTCCTGAGCACCACCCTTTTGCCACACCTGTCTCCTAGCAAGGCAGGCAATCTCTCATTTCAGTCAGGGCCACAGGGTGTCTGCCGTGGCACATGCTTCCCTGAGGGTGCCAGGTGGGCTAGGGAGGGGATCCCACAGCCTCTTGCCTCTTTTTTGTTTGTTCATTAACTTTAGGATCTTACTAAGTCACTAAATTGCCCAGGCTGGGTTGGAATTTAGGATTCCCCTGCCTCAGCCTCCCCAAATGCCAGGATTACAGGTCTGTGCACCACCATGCCTAGGTTCACTTTTTTTGGTGGAGTGGGAAGGTTCTAGGGTTGAATCCAGGGCCTCATGCATGTTGGGCAAGCACCCCACCACTGAGCTAAACCCCCTTTTTAAATTTTATTTTGAGATAGAATCTCATTAAATTGCCCAGGCTGGCCTTCACCTTCTGATCCCCTTGCCTCCGAGCAACTGGGATTATGGGCATGCACCAGCGTGACAAACTCTGATCACTCTCTAGTCAACCCCAGTCACAGCATGATTTATTCATTTGCCTGCCCACCCCCTCAGGGGACAGTGGGCTCCCGGCCTTTAAATTCACTTCACTAATGTTTAGACAATTTGGGAACGTAGCAGATACCCAGACACACAGTGGCATCTTAAGGACTGAGCACATAACAGCTGCTCAGTAAGAGTTCTACAACTCTTGGGGATAAGAAAGCAGTAACTGTGTGATAATGAAAAGGAAACTACCAGTAAGGGGCAGATTGTGGTAGATGGTGGCCACAGCCAGAAACAGAGAAGGGAGAACCTAAATCAAGGAAGTGCCTGGGGAGATTTGTGGGGCAGACAATGGATGTGCTTTGTAACAGCACCTTTCTTGTAAGAAGCCAAGGCCGCCTTTTGTGCCTGGGCCTGGGTGCCTAACAGACCCTGCTCTACCTTTCTTTCTTTTCCTTCCTTCTTTTTCCAGGCTGGGGATTGAACCCAGGGCGTGATGCATGCTACGCAAGTACTCTACCACTGAGCTACGTAGCTAGATCTGTTCTACCTTTCTGATCCAGGCGTGACAAGACAGAGGAGGAAGTGGAAACATAGTGGAGAAGCAATACCATAGCATCAAAGAGCAAACTTTCTGAAAGCTGTTTATAGAGTTCTTGGGTTTGGTTTGGTTTGTTTTGAAACAGGGTCTTGCTACATTGCCCAGGAAGGCCTCGAACTCATGACCCTCCCACCTCAGCCTCTCAAGGAGCTGGGATGACGGGTTTGTTCCACCATGCCTGGCTGAGTTCATACAAGGATGCTTCGTGTATGTCCCTGCAGGAGGGGCATGTAGGTGAGGTCTGAGAATTCGCTCAGATACTGAATTTAGAATTTATGTACAGGTTAGTAAACAGGTAACAAAGGAAGCCACAGATTCTAATCCTCCCCACTATTTTAACATTTCAGAATCCCTGGAGTCATCTAGTCTACATCTGTCACATTCTAAGCAAAAAACCTAAAGCACAGAGAGGAGAAAGAGCTCCTCAAATTGATCAGCTAATCAGGGACAGAAACTGAGACCAGAAACCAGGCCTTGTGAATCTCATTTCAACATTCTGTTAATCCAGTTTCTTACTGTCAGAAATATGACCGCAAGAAATCAGCAACTCCAGGAAAGGGCAAGGGACCAAGTGAATGGCACTGGGAAGGACAGATCAAGGTCATGAGGGTGAAGAGGACCTGAGTCTCACAGAGATGGACATGACGGCCAGCCAGGACAAAAGAATCCAGGAACCAGTAAGGGGCAGCTGCGTGGACACCTCTTTCTTTTTTGGGTAGTACTGGGGATCAAATCTAGGGCCTCTTTATTTTATTTTTATTTATTTATTTTTTTGGTGCTGGGGATCGAACTCAGGGCCTTGTGCTTGCTAGGCAAGCACTCTAACCACTGAGCTGAATCCCCAGCTCCCCACCCTTTATTTATTTTGAGATATGGTCTCATTAAGTTACCCAGATTAGGCTAGAACTTGGAATTCTCTTGCCTGAGCCTCCAGAGTGTGAGAATTACAGGTGTGCACAGTCATGCCCAGCTGGACAGCTAGACGGCCTCTTTGGACTCATGCCTGAATTTCATCCATGTGGCTTTTTCCTATTTTCCTTGGGAAGCATTCCTTTCCCAGTAGCAAAATAGAGAGGACAATATTTCTCAGGAGGCGGGAGAGTAACCTACTGGTGGAGAATGTACTACGCAGGCATGAGGCACAAGGCTCTGGTTCAGTCCCTAGCACCAAAAAACAAAACAAAACAAGCTCACAGTAAATGAGGGGACTGTGCCTCAGGCTGGTGGTGAAAGCTGTGCTTTGGCACAGTGCCTGATGTGTACCGGGGTGCGCAGCAAAGATCAGCCTGCTTCTCTTCTCCCCAGGCCTGGCCAGACACATTTCTTACTGCTAAAAAGTGGGGACTGCCCTGAGAGCTATTATTCTCTGTGTCCCCAGAAGAAGGGAACTCTCCAGTGTGCAAAATCTCATCCACTTAAAGGACACTGGGGCATTGCTTCATGACAGTTTTCACAGCTCAGCACGAGGTGCCCCGGAAGTCACCCCTGATCACAGGCTGCCACAGGGGCACCTCTAACACACACAGCCTTTTGGTAAAGGGTCCTTGCTGTGCCTGCTCCAAATAAGATGTTTCCTGAGGCGGCTGTGCACAAGTTCAGGGATGGTGAACGAGTGAGGAATGTCTGCATTGTGTATCCACACACTCCTGATTTGGCTTCAGCCTTTATTGGTCTATTCTGCCAAAGCCCAGGAGATCACACCTTATTCATCTCTGTCTTCTCGAAGCCCCTGGAATAAGGTCCCCACCTCGAGAGGTGCTGAGTGATTGCTTATTAAATGGAATATGGCACAGCGGGAGGCAGCCCTCTGGACATTCACAGGCTGCTCTCCCCTGGCAGACAGGAAGCATGGTCTGTTGAGACCCCAGGTTGTAAAGTGAGGGAAAGCAACATTTGCTAAGCTTACAGAAGTGGCGGCAGCAGCACAAATAGCCAATAAACGTATGAAAAAAATGTGCAACCTCACTTATCTGGGAAATGCCAATTACAATCATAGTAAGATACCATTGTCCCGCCCAGTCGATTAGCAAAATACTGATGCTGGCAAAGGTGGAAGCCACGTCCTATCCTGTTCACCGAGCATAAATTGGCATTGCCCTTTTTAGAGGGCAGTTGGTCAGATTTTATAAAATGCAAAATGTACATTCCCTTGGGCCAGAATTTTTCTTTCTAGGTATCTATCTGGTCTTTCATAAATACAGATGCACAGAGAGGATCAGCAAAGATGGTCACTGCTGTAGTGCCTGAGCAGCAAAACATCTTCAACAATGTAAAGGCTACCGATAAAGTCCCGGCAATCCACAAGGTGGGATGAAACAGTCAGGATGCGGCTCTGCTGGCTAGCCTCAGTGTAAAGGAAAAACCAAGCTGGGAAATGAAACTGCAGTGTGGTCCACTTATGTAAAAGGAGGGAAAAACTGTAAAGAAAAATTACATGTTTACACACACACATAGATGAATAGGAAAAACTGTGAGACCCATCTATCTGCCTGCTTATCTATCTACCTACCTACCTATCTGATAGCATCGATTACCTTTGGTGTAGAAATTAAAATTGTAGGAGTGGGTTTTTTTGGTTTTTTTTTTTTTGAGGTAGGGTCTCGCTGTGTAGTTCTGGCTGGTCTCGACCTCACTGTGTAGCCCAGGCTGGCCTTGAACTCAGCAAGTCTCCTGCCTCAGCTTCCTAAGTGCTGGGATTATAGGTATGCACCACCACACCTGGGGTGGATTTTTCTATAATAACCACAATATACTTATGTAATACTTAGTATAATTTAACATAATTTTTAAAAATGATCGGGCTTCAGTATATGCTAGCTCTGTGCCTGGAGCTCTAAAGGTATGTGCTATCTTTGAATCCACACCTCTGAGATCAGGATTATTTATCATGCACACACTTTCCCCTGGACATCCTGCCTGCCAGCCCAGGGGACAGAAGTGTCTAGAGGGCCTGCACTTAACTAGCTTGGGTTGGGTAAAGGCAAAAAACATTGGTCAGCGCTGCTCCTATGGAGCTGAGACACATGTGGAAGAGCAGAACACAGCCAGGTGCATCCACAGAGGGGAGCCTCGGCTTGCTGGCGGGGTTACGTGATCTCCAAAGTGCCACGTGATGGAAGCTGGACTTGTTTGCTGATGTCAGCATCTAAAGTTGCCTCTAAAGGCCACAGTGGACAGCACCCTGCCCTTCAGGGACAGGAAGGCTCTGCGCCTTGCTGCGCAGCCAGGGGTGGGGATGGGTAGTGTCTGTGCAGGCAGCACTGATACTCATTATAGATCACTCACCATCACTGGGACTCAGTATGTGCTGAGCATCTAGTACGTGGAAGGATGCAGGAATCCCAGGGTCCCGACCTACAGGTTGAAAGCGAGGAAAGAGAGTAGACCCTCGAGCAGTAGGACATGGTACCCTTGCCTTGAAGTAACTTAGAATCTGGTCGGGGCGGAGAGTCACAACACCAGTGGGCTATTATGGAGTCCTGAAACAATGGGGCAATTGTGGAGGTCAGAGGGTTGAAGACCTCCAACATGATGGGGAGACAGTGGGGAGCCACTGTTATGTTCTATAGAGAGGCCTTATCAGGATGACGGCAGAGGATCGATAAGCAGGAGAAGGGAACAGAAGACGGCAGCTTTCCCATTCCAGCAGGAAATCCCACGGCAGCCTTAGGGATGGACAATATATCCCACTTCTTCTCATCTACTTATCTTAATTTCTATTCATCTTGTGATATATTACGTCTTCTTAAATTTTGAGAGGTATGGGAGGAACTTCAAGAAGTGTGTAATTTTACATAAGACAAAAAAGCAGAGCCAGGCATGGTGGCACACACCTATAATCCCAGCACTCGGGAGACTGAAGCAGGAGGACTGCTGCAAGTTCGAGGCCAGCCTGGGTTCTACAGTGAGTTCAAGGCCAGGCTGAACGTGCATAGCAAAAAACCCACCAACAGAGTGAAGAGACAACCCACAGAGTGGGAAAAAATGTTTTCCAGCTGTTCCTCAGAAAAGGACTAACATCTAGAATATATAAATAACTCCCAAAAAATCAGACCCCCCAAATTTAAAGACCCAATCCAAAAATGCCCATCTGAAATGAATAGACAGTTCCTTCTCAGATAAATAAGCAGAAACACCAAATAAATGTATGAAAAAATATTCAACATCACTGGTCATTTGAGAGATGCAAATTAAAACGACACCGAGATTCCATCTCACTCCAGAAAGAATGGCCACCACCAAGAAATCAACCCATAGCGAATGCTGGCAGGGCCGTGGGGAGAAAGGAACGCTGCTCCACTATTGGGAGTGTAAACTGGTACAACCACTGTGGAAATCAGTGTGGTGATTCCTCAAAAAAATTTGACCCAGCTACTCCCCTTCTTGGTATCTTCCCAAAAGAATCAAAAGCACCATACCACAGAATATATGCACACCATGTTTATAGTGGCAGAGTTTGTAACAGCTAAATCTTGGAAACAGCCCAAGGGCCTATCAACCAACAAATGGATAAAAAAGATGTGGTTCTTATACAATGGAGTACTACTCTGCCATAAAGAAGCATAAGTTTGAGACATTTTAAGGTAAATGGATGCACCTTGAGACCATACTGCATTGTTTCTCTGGAGTGAGAAAACAAAAGCATAAATAAGGACCAAAATGTGTACTATATACTGGAAAAAAGGAAGAAATTGTTCAAATGGGAACAAGGGAGGGGGGAGGAAGAAAGGAAGGGAGGGACAAGAAAAAGAAAGAATAGAAATGAAAAAAATGGAAACAAAGCTTTTGTAAATAAGGAGGGGAAGAGGGGTTGAAGGGAGGGGAGGAGAATGGGTAAAAAAGCAGCAAGATATATCCTGTACAGGTACAAATTCCCTATAATGAATGTTATCATTATATAAATCTAAAATGTGCCAATTGAAAAAAAAAAAGGCCAGGCTGAACCACATAGCGAGACCCCACCTCAAAAAGCAAAACAAAACATAAAGCAGAGCAGGCCTCACTCAGTAATTATGGCCTGACTAACAAATGTGGGGAAGGGAAAAGGAAATTAGTGCGGGGGTATGTTCTGAGGATGGCCACAGGTGGGGCATGTAGAATAGAAGAGGTGCAGGCTGGGGCCCAGGAGCAGCCCCCCAGGAGGGCATACAGTCCCCAGAGGCCTGACCTGGCCTCCCACCTTCCCAGTGGCACCTCCTGCTGCTCTCTGCCCGCAGCCCCTGAGCTTCACCGGAGCAACTCTCCATTCCTAAGGAGGCCACGCTGTTTTGTGCCTCAGGATCTGTGCACACACTGCATACCGCCTTCTAGAATACTTTTCCTCCCTTCTTTGAAAGCCAAAAGCTGCCTTTTGCTCATGTGATGCCCAGCAGAATTAGTGTAAGCCTAAACTCAGGGCAATGCACTTTCTGCAGATGCCGTGAATCTGCATCTTATGCTTCCAGTATCTTATGAGGTGCTCAGACATGGAAAGTGCTGGCAGGAGGTGCAGTAAAGAGGCCTGAAGGAAATTCTAACGATGAGGCTTTGCATTCAAGTTAGGAAAGGCTGGCTGGGACTCTAAGCCAAAGTGCTTCTTGGGCAACAGGTGCAGTTAACAGGCAGTAGTCTAGGGGCCTTTCAGGAGTAAGGTATCTTTCTGGAGGAAGGAGAGGTCACTGGATCTGTGAGCTCAGATAAGGGGTAGGTGGCGCAAGACTGTCTAGGGTGAGGGGTGCCGATCTGGGGTTCCACAGTTAGAGACAGGATGCTGAGTGTAACTGCAGCGGAACCTGCAGAGGTCAGGAAGGGCCAGGGAGGCAGTTTCTAAAGAAAAGGTCAAAAGAGTTGAGACTGAGAAAGAGAATGGATCGCTGCACCCTAATTACAAAACTTGGACGACAGGCCCCACAGCAACAGTCACTGGTATTTAGGGGGCATCTTGAGAGCCATTTGTGTTTCCTCAACATTTTTTTCAGACTTTTGGTTTTGTTTTGGTTTTTTTTTTTTTTGACAGTCTCAATATGTGGTTCATTCTGGCTCTGAATTCACTGTGTAGCCCAGGCTGGTCTTGTACAATCCTCCTGCCTCAGCCTCCTGAATGCTGGGATTATAGGTGTGTGCCACCATGCCTGGCTAGTCTTTTGAATTTTATTTAATTTTTTTATTAGAACATGCTTGAAATACATCCCCAACTTTCTGATTACCTGAGGCTTCCCTGCCAAAGTGTGGTATTTGGAGCCAGACCTCGACAGGAGTAGAAAGCCTAAATTCTTATTCTGTGCCAGCCCTGTAACTCTCCGGCCAAGTCCCCTAGTCTGAAAATGAGATCTGTAGTTCTAGAACTTATACTGGAAACTATGGAAGTAAACAATCTTACTGGCAGAAAAAATACATTTTGTTTGGAGGTTTCTACACTGTCAGTCTTAGGTACTTATAATATTTTAAATTAAGTCAATATTTTTTCTTTTTTTATTTTCTGTTAAAGCTCATTGTTATCTTTATTGGTTGGGGTGGGGAAACAAATAAAACCTAGCTTTCAATGACTGTTGGAGGGGCTGGGGATTTAGCTCAGTGATTAGAGTGCTTGCCTTGTAAGCACAAGGGCCTGAGTTCGATCCCCGGCACCACAAAAAAAAAAAAAAATACATCAATGACTGTTGGAGTGGATGATAGACACGGGGGTTCTTTATACTACTCAATCTACTTTGTGTAGCTTAGCAATTTTGTTTTGTTTCTTGCAGTGCTGGGGCTCACTAGGCAAGTGCCCTACCCCACTCCAACAAATGTTCTTAAAAGAAGTTTTCTGCTGGGCGTAGTGGTGCACACCTGCAACCCCAGCTGCTACTCAGGAGGCTGAAACTAAGGCAGAAGGTGGCGATTTCAAGCCCAGCCTGGGCCACTTACCAAGATGCTGTCTTGAAATAAAAAAAAAAAAAGTAAAAACAGTAGGGATGTAGCTTAGTAGCAGAATGCCCCTGGGTTTAATCCTTAGGACTGAAAAAAAAAAGTTGTAATATTTTAGTAGAAAACTTATCTACCATTTTCTAAAAATAGCACCTATCTTCATTTCCCATGAGCTGAGAAAAGACCCCTTTTCACTGTGATCGAGGGCAGGCCCCCATACTGAAGCTTCAAGGGAGCACAGCTGGAGAATCAAAGAACATTCTAGAAGCTCTTCAAGGCCTAAATGTCAATCTCTAAACTTCCTGCCTCAGACTTAGCAAGACCAGAAACCCCACACAGAACAGGGTGAAGAAGCAAAGCCCTTGTCTGATTCCAGGGTCCCAGCCTGGAGATGGAGCCGAGAAAACAGCCCCCCCACCCCGAATTCCCGTTCCAGGAAGAGGCTCAGTGCCCACGGCCAAGTGCCTCTGTCAGACCTTGGACAAGCTGCCGGTTTTTCCAGACTCTTCCAAGAGAGGAATTTCTGCCTTCCAGGATCCCCAAGGGACTGGAAACAATCAAGGAGCCAGAAGCACTCCCCTCCCCCTGGCTTGGAACTTTCTCTAGACCCGTTCTCACCATACAATGTCAGATGGCCCCGGGTCAAGATGATGGAGAGCTAGCTGAGGTGAAATGCCCCGCAGTGCAGTTTCCTCTCCCTCCCTGTGGCAGGCCCACACCCCCTTTTCTTTGTACTTTCTCTTCTCATCAAACACTAGAGAGCGGCTTCCCTCCCTGGTCTCTCTGCCTCTACTTCCTTGGCTCTTTCCCTCCCTCTACGGGCTGTTTCCACCTCCTCCCGACCCCCATAGACACGCCTCTGGAAGGAGTCCCCAGTCCCCCAGGCCTGTCCCATGTCCCCGATTAGGCAGCCCCTTCCTCGGGAAGCCTTCTGCTTTTACAGACATCGCTTCTTCTGGGGCCCGCTGTTCCTCTCAGGTCTGCCACTGCAGCCCCTCTTCTCTCTGTGACCAGTAAATGTCACTTCTGCCAACACAGTTCCAGGACTTTCTCCTCTCTCTGCTCCCATGGACTGAAACGCCAGACCTGCCCTTGGTCCCACCTTGACATCGCGCTTTCCTGAGCTCAGCCTCCTGGCACCTGGACACTCACGCAGAGCCTTGATTCCGGCCCGCCCACGTTCTTCCTCCCGGCTGCTCACACCAGAGTGGATGCAGCCATCACCAAGTGTCTGGGCCAGCACTCTGGGGTGTCCCCACCTGTCTGTCCCTCACCCGCCCCCCAATCCATCAGCAAGCCCTACTGATTCCACGTCCAAAGCACAACCCAAAGCTGTCCTGTCTCCACAGCTGCCATGTGAGTCCACACAAATCATTCTTCTGCAGACTTCTGTGGCTCCCTGGTATACTCAGAACAGCCCACTGGCTGCTGGTAGGGCCTCAAGGACCTGACTTGCTGCTCGGGCCTTGTCTGGCCCTCCTGCCTCGCCTGCTCACTTCACTCTGGGCACACGGCACATCTTGCTTGTGCTGTTTCCGCCACCTAGAATGTTTTCCCTGCACCACTCCTGACAGCCAGCCTGTCAGTTCCTTTAGTTCTCAACGGAAATGCACCTCTGCCAAGTCTCTACTGACCACCCCACCTAGCACAGGTCTCTGTTATATTTTGTTTCAGCCTCTTGTTTGTTTTCTGTCACCCCATCAGTCGACTCCATGAGGGGAGGAGCCATATATGAAAAGCCTAGTACACTGACTGATATACATTAAGTGCGCAACTTGTTGAAAGAACAAACCAACCAATCCCTGTCTAGGGATCAAGCAGTCCTCTGTAAATTCTAGGGGTTAACCTGAGGGGGAAACTGAGACTCAGCCAGAGCCTAATAAGAGCCACAGAGAGCGGCTGGATCTGATTTTGAGTTTGCTGGTTCTGAAGGACAGATGGGGCCCAGGCCGGGTGGTACCTCACCTCCCTCTTCCAGCGCGCCAGCCACTCGTCCCGCTTGCGCTTGCTGATGTAGTAGGGGTCCCCGGCCTGGAAGGTGAGCCGCGGCATGGGCCGCTGGCGGAGGCTGGACTCCCAGCCCAAGCCACCCCGCAGCCGGCCCCGGGAGCCCTAGGACAGAGAGATGGCAGAGAGACAGACAGGCATTAAGGTGGGCACTGGAGGGGAAACTGTGGCACTCACCTCATAAAGAATATGGAGATTATGGCTCTTGGCCAGAGGGGTGCCCTGGGAGTGCTGGGAAGCCCTGTCTGGGCCAGGGGAGTGAGGGACATGTGCGCAGGTGGGGACACACGGACAAGGCCATGCAGAGTGCTTCTCTCTGGAGGGGGAGAGCTGGCTGCCTGGCAGGGGAACTTCCAACCTCCACCCCCTCTTCCTCTCCTTCTCACACAGGGATGTCAAAGGGGCGGGGCCCCCCCTCCGGCCCCTCACACACTCGCCACAGTTGGTCAGAGCGGTGGCTTTCTTCTAGAATCAGGATCCACAGAGCCCCTGGGGGTGAGGAAAACACTTGCCTCCGTTTTCACAGATTCGATGTTGGTCTCCTTCTGTTCTTTGCCTGTGGAGAGGAAAGAACGAGGGGACTGTTGGCAGAGTTACGGGGGTGGCCCAGAGGCTGCACCTGGAGCCCAGGCCCCTGTCGCAAGGCACAGGGTCTTCCCAGCATCTAGTGGAAGGAGGGGCCTGCTACAGGCACCCTGTGGAGGCTTCTGCCCTAGGACAGACGTCCCTTCTAGGAATCAGGGCCCAGCCTCACAGACTCAGAGCAACGCCTTAGCAGAGACAGAACTGGGGCTGGGTTCAAGGGCCAAGTACCCAAGAACAGGAGCAAAGTCGGGTCTGAGGTTCCTGGTCCTGACTCTGTTTCAGGTGCACAAAAGGGGCCTAAAAATATCTCCCCTCTGCTGCCCAATCAATGGGCGACTCTCCAGAGCAGAAGGTAGGACACCAGAGGGGCACGGCAGGGCTGGACTCAAGGGTGGCAGACTGATACACTGCGCCGTCCGGGGAGGGAGTGCTTGCATCTGGGTGCGAGGTAGGAAAAGGTGGCAATGGGCATGAGAGTGTGCTTGGGGCAGTGGGCACCCAGGTCCCTGGAACAGGACCCTGGTGAAACAATTTTGTCTGTATCTCAGACTCCTCCTTTGGAGCAGAAAGAGGTGGGAGATGGTTTCCAGGATCTTGTTGCAGTTCTAGATATCATGGCCCTATTACTATGCCTGTGTCTTTCATTCCTGCCCATTCTCAGGTCCCCGAGCTCAGCTGGCAACCCAGAGGACCCGGGTTTGGAGTCCAGTGGTCTCAGGGTGACCTCCCTAGCCAGCATCCTCACTGAAACGAGGTGGATAAATGTTCTAAAATTCTGTTAGTGTGATCCCTAAGAGTCAAGAGCAGGGTCTGGCAGACGGTAGGTGCTCAATACACATCAGCGTTGTCCCCCTTCCCTAAGGGACTCCATGGCCCACAGCATTCCCTGCGCCCCTTGCCCAGGCTTCTGCCTGGGCTGGGCCCTGATTGCTAGAAGGGCAGACGCCTCCACAGGCCGCCTGTAGTAGGCCCCTCCTTCTCCGGGGCTTCTCCAGGCCCAAGCAAGGGGCAGCCAGGCCCGGCCTCCAGGACACCCTGCCTCACCGGCAGAGGCCTCTCCGGCTCGGGCCGACGGCCTTCCCGCGGGCTCGGTCGGAGCGCGCCCTCCTTTCACCTGGGCCCCGCAACTCTTCCTCTGAAGCTTCGAGAGCAAAGCGCTCGGGCCAGAGCAGGAGGTCACTGAGGCTGGCTCGTGGTAGCTTGCGGAGGGGGAGACAAAGAGCCCAGAACGGAAAAAACAGCGCCTGCTTCATCTCCCGGCTCTGGGGCGGAAACCACCCGCAGCTTTAGGGCTCGGCTCTGAATCCTCTGCCACGAGGATGGCTCCCTCCCTCTCGCCAGAGGGGACCTGGGCTCCTCTCTGCACCTGCCGGGCACCCACGACTGCCCTGTGCCCACCACGGTCTGCCCCGGGGGGCGGCAGAGGCGCTGAGGCCGGAAGAAGGGCCGGATCACCCAGCCCCGGGCGCCCAGCGAGTGGTGGCCCCCGCGCGTGTGACTCTCCGGGGGGGGCACGTGGGCGGGGAGCCGTGTCACTCGCGGCGCGCGTGGGTGGGCGGGCGCGTGTACTCCCCGGCGCCATGTACGTGACCGGCCTCTTAAGGTGCGCCTCGCCCGTTGCGTCTGTGTCTCTTCCTCCCTGTTTCCTTTACGTTCCCTCGCCCCCCGCGGCCAGCTCCCCGACTACTAGCGGGGTGCCTCCAGCGGCAGCCCGCTTTCCTCTGCGGCCAGGGCGCCGCCCCTTCGGACCTGCACGCTCGGCTGGCGAGGCCCCGGGCCGCCAGGAGGGGGCGCCTGCCCCGGCCCCGCTGCGGTGGGGGGTCGGACTGCACGGGGCTGGAGCGCTGCGGGCATGCCGGAGTCAGAGCGCTGGGCTGCGTTCTCACCCCAGCCTCCTTTGGCCCTAAAGGTTTCCTACCTGCGACTCATACCCGCCCTGGCATGCGACTACATTTACAGGGAGGGAGCCACTTATTCATGAGACTAGAAGAAAATCAGGGCTGAAAGGAATTGCAGAGAAGAGTAAAGACTTGTCCAGCCCCTTAGATTTTCAAATGAGGAAACTGAGGCTGGGGGAGGAGTACAGTAATTGCATCCAGTGCTGAGATCAGAAGATCAGATTTCAGGGTTTCCCCAAGCCACTTCCCTTTCCAGTGTACCAACATTGTGCCTTGACGTTCCCCCATCCTGAGTCCCCCAGTCCCCGACTCCCCCAAACAGAATGACTGGCTTCCAACTGGCTTCTTTCTGGAATTTTCTCTGTGACAGACTCTGCGCATGCCCACTTGAGTGATATCGCACACCACACACACACACACACACACACACACACACACACACACACGCACGTTCCAGCCTGGCCCAGCAAACAACAAATCTGGCTGCCTCAGAATGCGGCACTTGTCGTGCGGCCGCAGTCAGCTGCTCGCTCAGTACTCCCTCTGCAGCCCATCTGCTCCTGGCCTGCACCCAGGGTTCCAGGCAGGGCCAGGTGGCTGTGTGCCTTCCAGGGTGGCCCTGGCAGGCTGGAAGATGACCCCAAGGCATCTTGGGTCCCGGGGCTGGGGCAGGGGAGGCCAGGGGTGTCTAACATGTACCTGTTGGTCTGAGTCCAGGGGCCATTCCAAGTTCTCTTTAAAATGAACTCAAATACTCATAACCCGGCTCACGCCAGTCCCTAGTTCAGCACTGAGCAAAGAGCAACTCTCTGCTGACCCTGATGGGATCCTTTACTAGTTATACAGTCTCAGGTAAGTGATTTAACGTTTCTGAACCCTGGACATCCCCATCCGGAAAATAAGGATAAGTCTCCCTTACTACAAAAACAAGGAAGAAATGAGAGACTGGGGCTTCTCAGAAACCACAAGGGTCTCTTTAAGGTGAGGACTCTGCTTCAGTAGGTCTGGGTTGGAGCTTGCGATCCTGCCTTTGAACTTCCTGGGTGAGGCAGCTGCTGCTCACCATGGACCACTCTGAGGAGTGAGGATGCTGCATGTCAGCACAAAGTCAGTTCTGAGTGAAGGCCAGCGTGTTCCCAGAGGTCCTGTGACCATGCTGTGGCACTAATGTGGCACTAATGCCAGGACTGCAGGTACTGTGTGCATGGAGGGGGGACGTATTTGAAATTCAAGTTCGGTCCCTTTTGTTTTGTTCTGTTTTGTTTTTGGTGCTGGGGACTGAACTCAGGGCCTTGTGCTTGGTAGGCAACCACTCTAACCACTAAGCTAAATCCCCAGCACTTAATTTTCAAATTGCCCAGGCTGGCTTGGAATTTGCAGTCTTCCTGCTGTAGCCTCCCAAGTAGCTGATGATGGGTGTGCCATGCCAGGCTGGATGCTGGCATTTGATCTTACTGTTCATCAAACTGTCTTTCCTCTTTCTGATCCTTTCCCCTGGCTGTACTCTGAGGATACACATAGGAGGATGCCCAGGCCACCAGAATGCTGTCTTAAGGTTCCCCATTTTTGTTGTACAGGAAGTAATGAGACCATCCACCAGAAAAGAGCCTGAATGAGGGAAAGAAGACAAGGGCCAAGTCACTTCCTCCCTGGGGCTTTAGGCTCCTTCCTCATCTGAACCCACCAGCTGAGCATGCTCTCCATGTCAGCTGACTGCCAGGGCAGTGGGAGGCCTGACACCCGCCACACCCTCACTCAGCCTCCAGCAGGCCACGGCCCACTCCTCGTAACGCCTCACCAGTCTCAGCGCCCAGACACTCAGCACAGTGGCCTCCAGGGATTCCAGCAGCTCTGACTCTTGCCAGCATTTCCACTTCCTGGGCAGCTGGGGCACACGGGAGTGCCCAAAGCCAAATTCAAGCATTTGTGCCCACTGTGCTCAGCATTAAGATTTTGAGGAAGATCCTCCTTCATGTCTAAATGTCCCCAACCCAGGAATCACCCTTCGTGCCACCTCCTTACTGCCTATTTCCTGGCTTTTGTCACCTCCTTCCACCTCTCCTTCTGCCAATCTCATCAGAGCCACCTAGGGTGCCTCCACACCTGCGACGGCCGCCTAACCTCTCATCCCACTTCCCAGCCCCTCTGATCCACTCCCTGGTCCAGACAGCACAGTGATCTTTTCACATCGCACAGCCTATCAGGTCACGCTTGAGATGGTGGCCTTGCAGGCCTGGTGTGCCTGTCTACCACCCACTAGCCCTCATATCCTTGTCCCTGGCTCTCTTCACTCTCACCTGATGGCTTCTAGATGCCCTGCTGCATCCCACCCTGGGGCACACCTGGGAGCAGGTATGTTCCTGCTCTCCCTCCACCAGCACATCCTCCGGCTCAGGAGGAACAGCCTGGGCCAGTTTAGGTTCCTCTATCATGTTCCTTTTGACACCACGTTTCCTTACCCTTAGATCACTCATCTCCACGCATGATCACATTTTAAAGTGTGGAGTCTCTCTAGCCGGCTCTGAGGTTCTGGAGGGCAAGAACTGGGTTTCCGTTCATGATGGTTTCCCCAGACCGGCTCAGGTCCTGGCACATACCAAACAGGCATTTAGTGAACACCAGTTGGGTGAAGGAACTTCTAAGAACAACTGGAAATGCAGACAGGGGAACCCCGAACTTAAGCCCTTAAGGTTAAAGAGTAACCTTGGAGCCCTGGCTCCATCCTGCCAAGCAGGAGGGACTGGCCCAGCCCTGGGACAGCGTGGCACATGTTCAGCACCAGTCTGGCTGGGAAGGAGGGCTCCCGGGCTCCCAGCTCTCTTCCTGCACATTTGGCATTGTGAACTGGCGGAAGGGTATCACTCCCTTTACTGTTTCTCCTCCCAGGCGCTCCCAAAACTTCCACAAAGCAAGGGATAGACACAAGGAGGCCTGGCCAGTTTGGGAACCACCACAATGAGCCCCGTTCCAGAGTAGCAGAAAAAGGGAGGCAAGAAAGCAAGACTTCATGAATCCTGGCTCATGAATCCTCAGGTTTGAGGGTCACAAACAAATCACTTTATCTCTGTAAGACACATTTTTCCCTCTTTAAAATGATAATTATACCTCTGTGTGTGTGTGTGTATGCGCACATGTGTGTGGTACTGGGGAATGAACCCAGGGCCTGTGCACTGAGCTACAACCCCAGCCCCTTTTTATTTTGAAAAAGAATCTTACGGGGTCACTAGGTTGCCCAGATTGGGCTCAGACTTAGGACCCTCTTGCCTCAGCCTCCCAGACTGCTGGCATTATAGGCAATAAGCCACCATGCCCAGCTGATAATCAAACCTCTTGAATAAGACTATTGGAGAAGTAAATAAAACAACAAATGCAAAGTGCCTCAGAAAGTACTCTGCACATAGTGGAGCAACATAAATATTTGTTGAATAATGAATGAAAGATATTTTAAAATAAGTTTGGAAATCTCTTTTCTGGAAATGTTCTCTATTCTGCATAAATATTAGGTTTGGATCCATGCGACCAAAGTTATGCCAATTAATCAATTTACCCATTCCATCATACACAGTTGGAAGGAAGACTTTCTGAAATTAAAATGCACATATGCAAAACAACCTGGCAGGGCCCTGGAGGATCAAATGTGATAATATATGAGGAAGTGCTGTGTAAACTGTGACGCCCTGTACAAATGCTAGTTGTCCTCATTACTAACTTGTTTACAGCTTGGTTGGCCCTGAAATCTCTGGCTTAACCTGAAAGAGAAAAATGGGCAACTTTCCAGGATTCCAGAGCTGGGCCAGAAAGTCCCCAAACGAAGAGGCCTGGGCTGGGCCGTGCACAGACCACTTTCCTCCTCCCCTTGCTAACGCCCATTTGCAACCCAGTTTCCAGCGCAGTCGACCAAGTTACGGTGGCCCCACGGCCCCTGCCCGGGAAGGCCGACAGGGCGTCTGTGCCCTGGCACACCAGACCAGGGACCACACATGCAGTGGGCCTGGGAGCTGCAGATCACATGCAAGAGAAAGCAGGCCAGGTGGAGGGTGGAGGGAAACTGAGGCACCAACCAGCCGAGGAGGAAGAGGGACACCTCTTATCCTAGACCTTTGGTGTGATGCAAACCCACTATTGCCAGATCTAGCTGAGGTTTTTTTTTTTTTTCCCCATGAAAAGCCAAAACTCCAGATTTTCATGTGAAATTTCTTGATTTTCAAATACTGGCAACTATTTTTTTAAACATTTAAAGCACCATGTGGGCCAAATAAGCCACGTGTGCAGACTGCATTCAGCCTTTAGCCGCCAGACCGTAGCCTGGGGAGGCAGACCTTCAGCTCCCACCCCAGCCCCCTCCTGGGACCTGCAGAGACCCGAGTCTCATGATCCCGGGGGACTCGCCGGGCTGGAAGAGGCGCCCTGTGCCAGGGACTCACCCTCTTCTGCAGGGGCACCGCGGCCCTCCTTGGGTGCACAGCAGCCATTCTCCACTGCTCTGGAAGCTTCTAGCGGGGTCTCAGCTGCACCCTCTCCCCCGGCTGGGGCCCCGCCCTTCTGCCCCCCAGCGGGGCTCCCCTCCTCTGGCTGGGGCTCACTTCGTTTCTCCAGGTCCCCATTGGGTAAGAGCTCCGAGGAGCCTGAGTCCTGGGCCATGGACGGGGACTTGGAGGTTGTTGCAGGTTCCTTGGGTGTGTCACTGCTTTCTACCTGCAAAGAGAAGAAAGACACGGTAGGATGAGACCAATGTCTTCACTACCTTCAGATCACAGACCCTCTGAAATTCTCCAGAAACCTGTGTTCACCTACACCTCTGTGCAAGCAGACCCATTCACAAGTTGCTTTTGACATCAGAGGGTCCATGAGCTGGCGGAAACCTGGGGTAAGAGACCTAGCAGATTGGCCAGCCTGGTCCCACGCCTCAGGGACACCCTATCACACCCCAGTCGCTGAGGATCCTAGGGCTTTCAAGCATTCTCTGCAGCCCCTCTTCAAAACAACCCTCCAGGGATGGAAGTCCGAGGGGCCTTACAAAAAAGCACTCTCTAGATCCACACCTAGCACAGCCCCTCAGCTCAGCCCCCCTCGGGTGCTGAGGCCCAGGAGAGCCAGGGCCTGGCCAGCAATCTGCAGCCTCCCTCTCCTGCAACTGCACCACGCACGGGCCCCCACAGGCTTCATCCTGAGGCCTGAGCACTGAACTCATTATGGTTCAGCTAAGTCAGAGCATGAATTACGGGGCCTTCCTAGCTGAGCTCCCTGTGTGTCGCCGCACCTTGGGCAACGCTCCTTCCAGCCCTTTGCCCTCAGGGCCTCTCCACGTCCCTGGGAAGCAGGTGAGGAACCTGAGGCTCTAGAAGAATTTCGTGATTTTTTTCCGAGATCACCTGCTCTATAAGGATGGAACAAGTGCAGGACAGTCCTCTGTCCTCTGACTTACGCACACCTGTCCTTGGCCATCTAGGGAATAGTGGCCAGGACATTTCAGGAAAAATGGAGGTGTTCAGTTTAGGGCAGGAAGAGGTGGGATGACCAGGCCTGACCAATGAACACTTAGAAAAATTTTCTATTATAAAAGTCAGCGGGGGTGGGTAAAGGAGGGCTGACTAAAGGGTAGTAAAGCTACAGTTAGGAGTAAGAAGCTCTTGGGTGGCACTGCACGGTAGGATGACTAAAGGTAGCAGGTACTGTACACAAGGGGTGATCAAAATACCCGGTGTTGAAATTTTTAAAATTATAGTGAAAGATACATTGCCATTAATCTCCGTCAAAACATTCCAGCTTGCTTCAAACACACTTATCCCATCATTTTTGCCAGTTTGTTTGTTTGTCTTGAGACAAGGTCTCGCTATGTATTCTAGGCTGGCCTTGAACTCATGGCAATCTTCCTGCCTCAGATTCCTGAGTGCTGGGATAATAGGCACTCACTCACTACCATGCCTGGCATCTTGCTACTTTCTGAAGCAGTCTGGAAGTTTTCTTTCAAGAGTGTCTTAACCAGGAATGGTGGTGCACACCTGTAATCCCAGCACTTGGGAGGCTGAGGCAGGAGGATCACCTCAAGTTCGAGGCCGGCCTGGACTACATAGTGAGTTCAAGCCCAGACTGAACTACCTAGTGCGACCCTGTCTCAAAAAAAAAAAAAGAGAGAGCGAGAGAGAGACTTTACGAGGTATGATCAAAAATACAATGAATGCTTTCTGTGCCATCCTACAGAAAAGTAGCCTTGTAAAAACACTACAGTGTGTCCTCCTCTACCTTTTTCAGTGGATCTGGCACCATATGACGTCTGGCTTTTCCCCAAAGTCAAAATGACCAGGAAAGGTAAACTTTTTGAATCAATTCAGGACATCAGGGCAGCCACAATAGCTCAACTAAACACATGAAAGAATACTTTGAGAATATGCTTTGGAAAGTGGCAAGAACAATGGGGTAAGTGTGTTTGAAGTGAGGGGGATTAATGGCAATGTGTCTTTTACTATAATAAATTTTGTAAAAGAAAATTGACAATGGGGGCTGGGGATTTAGTTCAAGTGGTGGAGCACTTGCCTAGCAAGAGCAGGCCCTGAGCTTGATCCCCAGCATCCTCTTCCGCCCCCCCAAAAAGACAATTAAACATATGCTGTGTTTTTTTTTTATCATATCTTGCCCATCAAAAAGCTACAGAAGAAAGGATTTTGAATGTTTTCACCTTTATAAAGGAATGATAAATGTTTAAGAAAATATATGTTTAACCTGATTTATATACTTCACAATGTATATATAATTGAAACATCAAAAAAAAAAAGAAACATCACATAGTAGCCCATTAATATGTATACTTTTGTTCTTATGTATTAAAAATAAATTTAATTTGGTAATAAAAATCAAACACATACTATAAAAATTCAAACTGCATAAAAATGCCTAGTGTTAAAGGTTAAAGCTCCTATTAACTCCACTCCCTACCCTTGGGGTGACCCCTCCCCCTACAAACTATTATTACTAGGCAAGTACCTGTTTAGACTCTTTTCCCCAGAACTAGGGATCAAACCTAGGGGTGCTTTACCACTGAACTACATCCCTAGCTTTTATTTATACATTTATTTATTTATTTATTTGTTTATTGACGGAGTCTTGCTAAATTTCCCAAGCTGGCCTCAAATTTGCAATCCTTCAAGTACCTGCTGTTATGGGTGTGGACCACTATTCCTAGCTTCCCTTTTCAGACTATTTACAGTCATGTATAAGTTACATGTTTATCCATACATATTCACACATGCATCCAGATCCAGGATTATGTTTTTATAGAAGGCTATCATGCCCCTCATAAACACTTCCCCTAACAAGCACTGCAGGCTTCTCTCCATACAAGTGCATATGGATCTGCCTCTTTCTGCTTAACAAATGCTCCGTGATTTATACAAACAGCGGGCACTCAGGGCCATTTGTTCCTGCTGCAGTGAGCACGCTGGCACTCGCAGCTCCCTGTACCTATGTGTACTGGGAGAACACAGTCCCAGGAGTGGACTGGCGGGTGAAGGACCTGCTGAAGAATGCAGAGAACTGCCAAGTTCCTGAAGACCAGTGCAATGCTCTTGTGTACAGTGTGCACAGCCTGAGATGTGGACTCCCAGCTCCTCCCTTGCATAGTGGGATTTCCAAGGCAGCTTCTACTCTGTGGGTCTAGGTTTTGGATGCTGAGCCCACTGCTATCTGGTGGCAAATAGGGATCAGGGCCTTGGAACAAACAAAGCAAAACAAGGCCCTCCCCACTGTGCTTCTCAGCAGCCAGGTTCCTACCTGGGTGCAAGTGGGGGAGCCCAGCCGTCACCTCCCTGCTCCACAGGCTGCACAGCACCTTGGGTGGAGAGACCAGTTCCTGTGGGAGCTGCACTGCTGCATCCCTCAACACCTGAGCAGCCAGGAGGCTGCAGTGAGAAGTATCAGCACGGGGAGGGAAGAGAAGGCCTCCAGGGCCTAGGGCAGCACAGCCAGGGCAGCCACACGCAGAAATGAAAGTGGAGCAAGCAGCCACCCTCCCGAGGACTCGGCACTGCCTCTCCCACCTAACTGCTTAGACAGACAGGGCACCTCTGGCCTAGAATGTACCTCCCCAGTGTAATCCTGTCACTCTGCAAGGCTCTGGCCTTTTTTTTTGAGACAAGGTCTCAAAGTTGCTACATTGCCCAGGCTAGGCTCTGTTAGGATGACCCCCCCCAGATGCCAAAATGGCCGTTGCTGGTTTCTCACAAAGCCCCTTCCCCCGTCTCTATGCCAGAATCTCCCGCCGAAACAATGACCCTTCCCCCAGACTAGGGTCCTCAACTAGGTCCGTCGCGCCAATTTGCCCAGGGGAGGTGTCCACTACCTGGTCACCCCATATAGAAAGGACCAATCCCCAAAACACACTTTTGAACCGCCAACGTCACGAAAGGGGGGGGCAGCTAAGGGATAAAAGGGCACTCTCACTCGATTGACAGGGGGGAGCTGTAACACCTTAATAAAGCTTTCTCCCACAGCGAGCGTCGTCAGCCTTTTCCCTTCCCCCTCCCTCCACGTAAACCTAACATTTTGGTGCCGAAACCCGGGAGAGAGATCCCAACTGCTGAGCTGGCTCCCGTTCCGAACGGTCTGAGCCGCCGCGGTTGCCCTCTTCCACCGAACCCCCTCCGAGGACGCTTGCCGTGCCAGGGCCTCTGACCGCGCCCACTCGCACAACACCGAACACGAAATTGGTGAGTACCCCCCCTTATCGCGCATGCCACTCCCTCCCTTCTCCCTCCCTCCACCGGCCTAATCTGCATCGGGTAAATTAAAATCCCTTATTTTCCTCCTTCTCCGGACCTACAAAACAGTGGTTACTCTGCTGGCCAGTTAAAAGCTCTTAGAGCGGCTGCCACTCTCTTAACGCAGAGGACAGGTTTCGCTAGCGCACCCCAATCTGATCCCCCTGCTGCCAGCAGGGAATGTCGGATTCGGTCTGTGCTAATTTCCTTTCTGAGGCCTTCCGCAGGTCGGGGAGGCGGTGATCGGTCCTAAGATTCCCCGCCCTCGCCGTTAGGCTCGAGGGTGACGGCTTTTGACCACACCCCCTCATTAACCCGCCAGATATGCATTGAAGGGTTAACCTCATCCTCTCCTTTCCTTCTTTTTCAGTCTCCTTTGCTCTTCCCCTCTATCCTTTTCTTTATAGAAAGGTCCTTAACCCCCTTCCTCCCCACCTTTCCCCTTCCTTTACATGCGAAAGGCCCCATCCCTCTACACCCCTTAGGGCTCCAACTTCCCCCTCCCATCCCTCT